>LVTN01000639.1:36833-49801 GCA_001649415.1 Musa itinerans | reverse complement strand
GAGAGGTCATTTGAACCTCAACCTCTGGAATTATTTTCATTGAAGTCTCACTTATCAACGGACAACTATGTCGATCACAAGTTACAACAAGCTGGCTAATCTGAACTTCCTGTTGCTTCTTTGACAACTTGACTCTCCTCTGTTCTTTGCTTCCAGGCATCACATCTATTTCTGCTTGTGAAATATCCAAGACTGGTGTTCCCTGTTTTGGCCTTTTTACAGCAGTATTCTGAGCAACTTCTTCTTGGAACTGGCTCCTTTTTCCAAGGGTAGCACAATATTCAGTATGAAGTAGAGAGTTTTTTGAATTGTGATCAGGTGGTAATAGAAAACTTGGTATTGCTGCAGCATTATTTGGAACGGGGAGAGAGCAACCTGCATCTGAGATACTAAATGGTTGTGAAGCCATTTGCAAAGTGTGAAGTATACTGTGGTTCCAATCAGTAGCTTGCTGTATGAATGGCATGCTTCTTAAAATGGTATTCCGAGCATAACATAATCCTCCATGTTCAAGGGAACCACTTGTTTGTGGCTTCAAGTTGTCAATAATCCTGCTGCTTGCCATTTCCATAGGGACAGACTTGAGGCCCAAAATTGTATTCTTACCTTCTTTTTTAGAATGACAAAGGGGGAGAAAAGTTACTAGTTTGCACATCATCAAGAGAAGCAAAAAGCAAAAGAGAAGCAAAGATTGCTAACTTGCATATCTCAAGAAGCAAAAGTTGCTTTCTTGAACATCTCAAAATTGCTAGCTTGCATATTCTAAAATGTTATAAAATTTGCTAGCTTGCATGATGTAGAACTTGTTATCTAGAATATCATCAAGAATTGCTAGCTTGCAATCTCAAGAGAAGCAAAAGTGCTATCTTGCCTATCTCAAGAAGCAAAACATGCTAACTTGCTAATCTAGCAAAATTTACAAACTTGCAAACCTCAAAATTATTGCTAGCTTGCATAATGATAAAACTTGAGATTATGTTTATTATGCAATGATTTGAAATTATATCTAAACACTAGCTATATGCACTTCTCCTTTTTGTTGATGACAAAGGGGGAGAAGTATGCATGATTTTATGATGAAGTATTACAAATATTCATGATGAAATTTACTTTGACTTTAATTCAGCTTGAATTCAAGGTTCTATCAATATGACATATTGATAGGAGGAGTTACGATTAACTCTATCATCAATTGGTTGTCATCATCAAAAAGGGGGAGATTGTTGAAAATCAGATTTTGATGATGAAACCAATTAATAGTGTTTATGATTTAATCTGTGTTTTGAGTGATGCAGGATGCTTCGATCAGGGAGAGACAATTAAAGCAGGATGAATCATGTTGGGCAGGAAAAAAACATGTCAGAGGATTGGACATTGAGTTGAAGGATCGATTGACGTATCGATAGAAGGCTTCGGGCCATGAGTTTGGGCATCGAGCCAAGAAGAGCGGATATTGCGCCAAGGAAATCGGAGTTGTGGAAGTCAATTGGCCAATTGGGCAATAGGCCGCATGAGATGACAATGCGCCGAAGAATCGGACGAAGCGTCGATGAACCAATGACATGCTGGATAACATTCGATTAGCTTAGTAATAATTGTCTAGATCGAAGTAGGCTTTAACTGTGCAGGATTAACTATAATAGCAAAGCATAAAGCAAAATGAAGTCTCGGAGTCAAGAACACGATTTCGTTGGGAGTTTGAGAGTTCGTCGGAAGTTCGGACGTTCATTGGAAATTCTGCCAGAATTGACCGAGAAGTCTAGGAGCTTGCCAAAGAAGCTCGTCGGAACTCGCTAAGAAGATCGTTGTGAAGTCCAGGAGCTTGCCGGGAGTCCGCTGGAACATTATCGAGAGATCGTCGGAAGTTGACCGAAAGCTCACCGGAAGAAACCTAGACTTACATACTTGTTTAGCTCAGTAAATGTCTTAAATTTCGTAGTTAGCACATAATTAGGATTAGAATTGGGCTAATCCAATTGGGGGCTAGTTGGGCCCATGTATGGACTGTGTTGGGCCAAGTGAAAGGCCCAAACTGTGACCTAACAAATGGAATCGTCGTGGCATAGTCTTCGAGACTATGTCTGGGCGGTACAAGCGGTGGTGCTGCCCAGACACAGTCTCCGAGAGACTATCAGGCGGTGGTACCACCCAGTGGTAGGGTGTTAGGCGGTGGTACCACCCAGTGTTAGTGCTGCAAGCGGTGGTACCGCCCAGCATAGGCGGTGGTATCGCCGGGACTTGGGAAACCCAGGATGAAACATTTTTAGGCTCCAAATTTGAATCAACTTGAGACTTATAAATACCCCTCTCATCCCTGGTTAACATACACAAGAATAGAGAGTGAAAAAGAAAGAAAATGATATTATAATCTTGTGTGAACTCCTCTCAAACTCTATGTGCTGGTGAAGTTTAAGAGAGGAGGTTGTGGGGGTTGTAAAGGTTCTCTCCTGAACCTATCAAAAGGAGAATCCAGTTTTAAGGGTGGTTGATCTTCGCCCATTGAAGCAAGATCGATAGTAGATGCCCATGGTCTCGATGAAAGAGGAATCGGTGGAGTGGATGTAGGTCACGACGACCAAACCACTATAAAATGGTTTGCATTTCTGTTTTGCTGTTTATCTTTATTGCAAACTGCTTTACTTCCTCATTACTTTTGCTGCACACCCTTCCGTATGCTTTCAAAGTTAATATCTCTCCCAAACTTAATTTCCGTACACTTTACTTCCATACCCTTCCGTACACTAACATGGTCTTTTACTTTACTTCCGTATGCTTTCAAAGTTAATTTCCGTACGATTTATTCAGAATAAAAGATTTTAGAATTGACATTTTTACCGCTGTACTAATTCACAACCCCCTTATTATTGTGGAATCATTCTTAACAAATCTTAAGTCATGAATTCCAAAAGACCATGTATTATTTTTGACAAATTTCTTCTTTTATAAAAGGAATGATAACAAATGATCTTGATTTTAAAAAGAAAACTTAAGTCATAAAAATCAAGAAATCAAGATCATGATAAAAAATATATAAGAAGAATTTATGCATTTGGGAGATTTAAATTTATCATTCAAGCTAGCACTTTTTGGTTCTCTTTTGCAATATACAAGCTAATAATTTCCTTCTTCTTTTACAACAATGATTCAATCATATCATGAGATACACAAATCATAAATATAAGAAAATTGTACATAATAAACTTCAAATTATAAACAACAAGAAGTCTAGTGATATATCGTGGTTAATTTGAATACATCCCCCATTTTTAGTGAATACCAAGAAGAATCATACGAGTACAATTTTATGAAAATTCTTGATTCATAAGAAAACTTTCAACTTGTAATCAAAAGAATAATCATGATTCGTTTAGATGAATATTCTCTTAAAAGAGTAAATCATACGAGAATCAAAAAAAATATTTCATATAAAATATATCTCAAGTCGCAAACATTAATAAATGATTTGATTGGATATATTATCTCATTATTAAAGCAAATCATATGAAAAGAAATCCAAAATCATCAACAAAATTACTTTTCGAAAAATTCGATGAAAACAACATAGATTCCTATAAGATTAAAAATAGCTCAAGTTCTTTTAGTTCCAAATTTTGTGATTGATTTCATGCTCAAGTCTTTCATACAAAGGCCATGCATCATCATTTATAATCGAAAAGCAATATGGAAATCGTAGAAATCATCAAGCTCAATAAACCATAAATTATCCAAAAATCATCATTACTTCAAATTATCATGCATAATTATAAAATCGTCAAACATGATACCAAAACCTTTTAACATTTTCATTACATCATTATGCATCATTAAATCATCAAGCATGATTTCATTAAATATGAAGGCATTTTCAATCAAAATCATTTTGTTTGCTTTAGTAATATATTTTTCTTTTTAAATGAATCTAAATTTTTATGCTTAGTATGAGGAGTTAACAAGCAATTTTAATGCTTAAATTTTTAATTTTTTTTAAAATTACTAGAAAAAGAAGCATAATTTTTTTTATATTTTTTTTATTTCTAACAACTCATGAAAAGCATCAAGTAATTTTATAGTAAGGTAAAGAGGTTTCTAGTGAGTCATTTACCTCATTGTGAAAGGCCATCTCGCCTTTGTTAGTTTGCTCCTCGTCTTTGGATGCCTTCGATTCGTCCTTGAGTGCTTCCTTCTTCTTTGGCAACTTCTTCTTCAATTTTATATACTCATCTTCTCCTTTCTTCTTGTGTTTATAGCAAGTAGTTGTATTCTTTTTAAATTTATTTTTATTTTTTAATTTTTGTTTCATAAATTTTATAAATTAATTTGTGAAGGCTGAAGAAAGAAGAAGAAGAAGAAGAAGAGAAGGAGAGGAGGGCAAGAAAAGAGAAAAAAAGGGAAGAGAGGAGTGATATGTGACCAGAACATAGGAAAGAGAAGAGGAAGAGAAAAAGAAAGAGAAGGAGAAGAGAAAAAATAAAATAAGAAATAAAAAATATGAAGAAAACTATAGATGACTCGATTTGCTATTAGATGAATTCAGATAAGTGCAAGAAAATTAAATTAGGTATATTTTAAATTTTTTATATTCCTATTAATTGGATTTATATTTTGGATTATAGATTTATGAATCCTAATTTTTTTAGTTAATTAGATATTTATATGGTGAAGGAAATAAAAAGAAAAAAATGATTATATTAGAGAAATAAGAGAACAAAAGGAAAGATCATAATTGTATATTGTATAGAAGATATGCCATCAAGATAAGTATTAGATGATTTTGTCTAGTCTAATTTTAAAATATTAATGCATGTGTTTGAAATTTATATATACATATGATTTGCATGAAATATAAGTCATTTTATTATTTAAAAGCATTACAAAAGAATTTATATGTTTTTGATTTGAAAAAAACATATGATTTGAATATCTATTTGTTATGTTATAAGTATTTATTAAATTATATTATCTGATTTATATGTAAATATCTATCTAGCATTATATTTGAAAATGATTGAAAAATATCTGATTATTATTGATTTCAAATGATATGATTGCATCAGTTTTGAAATGAAACACAAAAAGGGATATGCTGAAAACCTTAATTTGGTAAAAAATAATTCATATATTATTTTTTGCACCATGATAATTATTTGGTCAATATAGTTATGATCTTAACCCTACTAATGGCAATTATATATTGGAATATATTTTAAAAGCAAGTTTTTTCTAGATCCTAATATAGAAATATATGTTGTCTACTCCATGGGGGTTAGACATGGTTCTAGATCTTATTACAGGGATTTAATATGGTCGTAGCCATTGGTACTATCATGACTTCTATTCAAACATTTATATCTTAATTATATTTACATTTATGAACTCTTGACTATATTTATATGAATAATAGCCTCTGCACTATCATTGTTTTATGCTCCAATGTGAGACATTAGCTATATTTATATTTTTATTATAAAAATATATTTTAAAAAAGTATTGTTAGCAAGCCATAATTTGAAATGCATAGGAGGCTGATATTTTCTAGACTTCATAGGCATGATGAAGTATTTGATATCCATATATATTTTGAAAGCATGTGTTGAATGTATAAAGCATTCATATAATTTTTAAAATAATATTTATTTATGATAAATTTTGATTAGAATGTGAGTTACGGTACTTACTAAGTTGTTGTTTACTCATATGATTATATTTTAATTTTTTAGAATTACACAACAGAAGCGTGGTGTATCAATTGTGGTTGATCAATTATTGATTGAATTATATAAATACTTTATTAATATTATTATATATATATATATATTATTTGGATTGGAATATTATGAATTTTTAAGAAGTGGTCGAATCGATTGATTATGGATTGAGTTATGTTATTAATATCATGTAGATTGATTAATTATAAATTAGATTATTTCATAATTACGATGTGAAAGTTATTTATTTTGGTTCTAACCATACATTCTTATAAGGAAACAATTGTGTTAGTCCTCAACTTTCCGCTGAGTTAGGGGGGGATAGAGATTTCTCCAAGATACAACTATGGCCGAAGGGTTTGAGCATGTAGAATAAGAAATAAACAAACAAAATCGTTTCCTCTAAAGATGCAGAGGACAAATATATGGGATGCTTTGTAACAACTAATTTTAGATGAAATTTCACACAATAAGATTTAACAAATAATCCAAAAAAAAAGAAGAAGATAGATATGCATATCAGTCCAATAAGTTATGCTTATTCCACAAGCCTTACTCCTATAAACAGAGTTGAGCTACGGTCACAGGGTTCATGAATAAGCAATCTTACTGTGGCACCTTTGCTCACTCTCTGTATTTGCATACATTTTTCATAAAGAAAAATATTGTCGTAGTAATTTACCATGGGTACTCGATGTGGCTTTGTATTTTAAAAGAAACAGGTTTGATATTTACACCATCTCACTTGCTCTTGAGAATATATCAGTTAATGAATTTTATATAACACCACAAAGATTGTCCAAATGCATGATTATATAATGCCTTCGACATATAAAATTCAAAAACAAATTAATATTTCTACTGAAACTCTATCACAGTGCAAAACAAGAACAGCATTAAATGATACGCCAGAGCTTACCAATCCACTCGTATGTGGAAATTTTCATTTCCTTTTGAACCAGGTAGTGTTAATTACAGCTGATGCTGATGGAACATTTTGTACTTGTATTTTACATAGTTAATTAATCTACTTGCTTTCAAAACAAATGTTATATGATAGATCTTCGTTTTTTATTTATTTATTAATTTAGATATGAACTAATTAATTATCATTTTACTCACTAAGTACTCTCACTCTGTAGAAAACTATATTTATGCAATTTGCTATTTTGGTACTCTTGATTGCAATTCTTATTTTAATAATTATCTTTATCCTTTCATAATTCTCATTACGTGAGTGCTTTGCTTTACTTGGGTGACCACTTAGGCCAACTCCTACCCCCCTTGAGCAATAAGGGATCCTGGTACCTTATGACACTCTATAGCATTTTTTTTAATCATTGCTTATATCACAAGTATAATCATATATATAGTCATATAGATTATATATAAACAAAACAATGAATATAATTGAAAAAATAATTTGTAATATCAAAATTAAAATACCTAATAAATTTTCGGTAAATAATATATTATTACTCATTATACAAATTTATTAAATTTTAGTAATTTTTTAATTAAAATAATTATAGTAAATTTTAGTATTGACTTGTCTTTCTACCAAACTTTAGGGACTCAATTAGGATTACCATAATCCCAATCAAGTAGATGGGTGAGTATTTACCAAATTATGGATGATATGAACAGATATATCTGTTCATTTGTTCATTAGTTGACTTAACTTGTGTTTGTAAAGTGGCATATAGGCTGCTATAATAATAATAAAAAAACCCCTCTCCAAAATTATTTTTGAAACAAAGGCCACCGTAAAGTTGGCATATATGTATCTCTACATTTGTTCATAAGTTGACTTAACTAATATTAAATTAGTGAGTAAAATTCATAGAACACTTTCACATAATTGAAATGCATGGTTATTGCAAATCAAGAAGCGAAGGACCTAAGCAATCTTTTAGGTCCATTAAGAGGTACATATAAGGTACACACTAAGTTAAAAGGAGTTCTGACAAGTATGACTCATGGCCAGCTCGATATTGGGCCTAAAGAGTCACACACATATAGTAGGCATTGCGATGAGTAGAGGTTCAGATATGACATATCCACCGGAGCTCTTGTCTTATTGGATATCCAATAAGCCCCTAAATTATTGGATCCCATGGACGAGATCCAATAAGAGCCCATGAGAGATTATTGGATAGAGATCCACTAATCTAAAAGGCTTGGGTAATTGGATGCAGATCCAATACCCACTAGGGGAGGATCCATTAGGGTTTGATAGAGGACCTCTATAAATAGGAGGGATTCAGAGCCTCATAGGCTAGAGCCTTTGCTTGCCTCTCCTATTCTCCTCCCCTCTCCACCTCAGAGTAGGCCTAAAGTTATAAGGAGCGTCGTCGCAACCTTGCCGTGTGGATCACTGCTAGAGAGGAGGACGCTTGACCTCCTTCACCCTCTCCTAAAGATCTGCAAGGAAATAGGGATATACGATCTCCCTAGGTAACACAATCTACTCTATACGCAGTTTTAAGTTTCGTGAATTTTGCACACCAATCTTCGCATGACGATGAACATCTCTTTGGGAATGGGGGATTTTGTTTTCTTATTCTTTCGTTGCGCATGTAATGTCACCCCCTTAGATTTTCCCAACAGTGGTATCAGAGCTAGGTTGTTCGTGCGAATGATTGGTTTTGAACTGCGTGTGTTGTGTTTAGGAAGAGTTTTGATACGTAATAGACGAGGAAGGGCAGTAACTGTTGCTGCCCTTGCTGCTCTCGAAGATGACTGCTTGCTTGCTACCATCTTCTTACAAGCAGGCCACATGCAGTGGTGGCAAGCAAGGGTGGCGCCTGCGGGTGTTGGACCCGCGGGCAGAGGGGGAGAAGTTATGTTGATGACAAAGGGGGAGAAGTTATGTTGATGATCATGCATAGAATGATGTGTTGAAATTTGATTATGTATTATTACATGTTGCAAATATTCTTGATTAAATTTGTTTTAACTTGAATTCAATTTGAATTCAAGGTTCTATCAATATGGCATATTGATAGGGGGAGTTAAGGTTAACTCCGTTGTCAATTGGTTGTTATCATCAAAAAGAGGGAGATTGTTGAATATCAGATTTTGATGATGAAACCAATTGATATTGTTTATGATTTAATATGCATTATGAGTGACGCAGGAAGCTTCGATCAAGGAGAGACAATTAAAGCAAGAAGAATCATGTTAGGCAAGAGAAAAACATGTTAGAAGATTGGAAGTCGAGCCGAAGGATTGGTCAACGTATCGGTAGAAGGCTTCGGGCAATGGGTTCGGGCATCGGGCCAAGAAGAGCAAAAATTACGCCAAGGAAATCGGAGTTACGGAGGTCAACTGGCCGATTGGGCAATAGGCTATAAGAGAGGACGATGCGCCAAAGAATCGGACGAAACGTCGATGAACCAATGACATGCCGGACAATATTTGATTCAAGCCTTATAATAATTGTCTAGATCGAAGTAAGTTTTAAGTGTGTAGGATTAACTACGATAACGATCAAGGCATAAAGTAAAATGAAGTTCCGGGGTCAAGAACGAGATTTCGTTAGGAGTTCGAGAGTTCGTCGGAAGTCCGGACATTCATCAAAAGTTCTATCAGAATTGACCGAGAAGTCTTGGAGCTTACCAGAGAAGCTTGTCGGAACTCACCAAGAGATCGTCGGAAGTTCGTCGGAAGCTTGTCAGAAGAGACTTAGACCTACCATACTTATTTAGCTTAGTGTATGCCTTAAAATTCATAGTTAGCACATAATTCGATTGGAATTGGGCCAACTCAATTAGGGGCCAGTTAGGCTCAAGGTTAGGCTGTGTTGGGCCAAGTGAAAGGCTCAAACAGTGACCCAACAGGTGAAACCGTCGTGACACAGTATCTAAGACTATGTCAAGCGGTGGTACTATCGGTTTGGGCGATGGTACCGCCCAATGTCAATGCTATAAGTGGTGGTACTGCTAGGACTCGGGAAACCCGCGATGAGATACTTTTAGGCTCCAAGTTTGAATCCACTTGAAGCCTATAAATACCTCTCTCATCCCTAATTAACATACATAAGAATTGAGAGTGAAAAATGAAGAAAACGCTATTGTAATCTTGTGTGAACTCCTCTCAAACTCTAAGTGTTAGAGAAGTTTAAGAGAAGAGATTGTGGGGGTTGTAAAAGTTCTCTCCTGAACCAGTCAAAAGGAGAATCGAGTTGTAAGGGTAGTTATTCTTCGTCCATTAAAGGAAGATCATTAGTGAATTCTGGTGGCCTCGACGGAAGAGGAATCGGTGGAGTGGATATAGATCACGACGACCGAACCACTATAAAACGATTTGTATTTCCATTCTTGCAATTTATCTTTACTGCAAATTACCTTACCTGCTTATTGTTTTCACTACGCTTACGAACGAGATTTGAAGTTATCTTTCCGATATCAGTTTTCAACGAATGAATATTTTTCAAAATCAATGATTTTTATTCACTGTACTAATTCACCTCCTCTCTCCCCCCCTTCTTAGTGCCGACTCGATCATAATATTGCCAATCTTCCTTTTCAGTAAGAGGAACATATCATTATGTTTTGCTATCCACTCAAAATGTTAACCTATCTTGGTGAGTGAGGACAAAGGTGCAACAAGGACAGAGAAGTTTCAAATAAACTTACAAAGATGTTGGATGCCTCTATCAATCTCTAAACTTCCATGAATGTTCATGGCCTTGACCACTCTTGGATCACCTTGATTTTGTCTGAGTTGATCTAGATCTTCTCTCCGCTAATGATGAAGCCGAGGTAAACGAAGGTTTGTTACCCAAACTAACACATTTTTGGGTTGGGTCATAGTTGATATTTCTCCAAAAGGTTGAACACCTCATACACGTTCTTAATGTGTGCTTCCCTTGACTAGCTATGGATAAGAATGTTGTTAAAGTAGACAATGATGAAATTGCCAAGGTACGAAAGTAGTACATCGTCCATCAACCGCATGAGCATAGAAGGGGCCTTGTAAAGTCCGAACTACCCTTGATGCATTTTGAAGGTTGTCTTCCATGTGTCTTCTTCTCAAACTTAGACTTAATGCTAGCTCAATAAAAGTTCTAATTTAGTGAAAATGATGACATGTTGGAGCTAATCTAATAGGTCATCTTTCAGAGATAGGGGATTTGATTCTTCATCATGATCTTATTCAAAGTGTGGCAGTTAATACACATATACCATCCTCCATCTTTCTTTTGCACTATCACCACTAATGATCTAAAAGGGGAACAACTCTATTTGATGTTGTCTCTCTCAATTAGCTCCGCCACTTATCGTCAAATTTCTTCATTTAGTAAAACTGAGTTCTAGTATATGTTGAGATTCGATAGTAGTATATTAGAGATGAGCTATATTTTGTGCTCTACCATTCTTTGTGGAGGTATAATGATATTTTTGGTGAATAGATTCAAATACTTGTTGATGAGTTCTTGTAGTTACAACCATCCTCTTTCTTGCATTCTGCTTACAAGACTAAAGTTTTGGCTTCTACCAACTATATAAACATTAACATGAATCATTCTTATATTTACCATTCTTTTTTCTTAGCTGACTACCATTAGATTGATTGCACATTCGTCTTTTTCTCACATGACGACAAGTTTTTTTCCATCCTTGAGAAACGTATATTGTTATGACTGATGATAGTAGATGACATCTCAGTCCCAAAGGTATAGACTTTCGAAGATTACATGGCTTTAAGGGGCACCACTTCATACAATACTTTATGGATGTAATTGTTAGTGATAGTGAAATAAAACTTACATTGCTGATCTATCCTCATCTCCACATCTTTGTGAATCCAACTCAATGGATATGAGTTCGGATGAGGTGTAGTTTGCAGGCCAAGCTTTTGGACCAAGTTGTTGGGAAAAACATGTTAAAGCGGAATAATTCTTTCCCTCTTTGTGTATCAAAATGGGTTTCTCATCAAAATACCAACTCAAATATCCAAATGCAAATATCAACCAGCACAGCATAAACAATAGAGTAAAAAATCAATCATACAGTAAGACCAAATCTTTTAACGTGAAAAACCCAATGTGGGAAAAACCACGGGACCGTAGTCCACCTCAAACTTCCACTATCAACAGTAATGATAACAGGTTTACAGTAAATCTTCTCTAGAACAACCAAAGGATCACAATAACATCAAGAACATATATCTTGGTTCAAGAATAGCATATTATCATCACATAGGATGGATCTTCTCAAAAGAGAATTCTAGGTCTCACAAAGTGGATATAGCAGGAAAGTACCTCAGAAAGGGTAAATTATAGATCAACACCGTTAAAATTGTAGAGCTTACTGTAAGGATTCTCTGCATAAAATTTGGGCCAAAACTGACAACGTTTGGCCACTGATCGTCAAGCAGAAAACTCAAAACCTAATCTTTCTCTCTCTTTTCTCTCTCTTTCTGCGCGCCGTCGTTGCTGCACACGTTCGCTGCGCACCCACTCGCTGCCCTATCTCTCTCTCTCTCTTTTTAATTTCTTTGATTTGGGCTCAAAAAATCCAATTGTCCAAGCCCACATATGGGCTGGACCCAACAATTCTCCCCCTCTAGCTCATATGGTGGGCTGCACGAAGCCCGCTCTTTACCTACATGCTTCAAGCTTTTCCTTAGGCAAAGACTTTGTCAACATATCTGAATCATTCTCATTGGTATGCATTTTTTCCAACTGTAATTCTTTTATCTTAATCACATCACGAATCCAGTGATATCTCACATTAATATGCTTGGATCTAGAATGGTATATTGAATTCTTGGAGAGGTGAATGGCGCTCTGACTATCACAGTAAATAGTATATCCTTCCTGTTTCAAGCCCAATTCCTGTAGAAACCTTTTCATCCATAAAGATTCATTGCAGGCTTCAGTAATAGCTATGTATTCTGCTTCTCTGGTTGATAGAGCAACACAATGTTGTAACTTTGATTGCCAAGAGACTGCTCCCCCTACAAATGTTATTAAGAACCCCGAAGTGGACTTCCTGGAATTAGTATCACCTACCATGTCTGTATCTGTGTAACCTTCTAACATAGGTTCATCACTACCAAAACATAAACACAACCTGAAAGTAACAATTAGATATCTTAATATCCATTTCATTGCTGCCCAATATTCCTTTCCAAGATTAGAGAGAAATCAGCTGACAACTCCAACTACATGAGCTATATCTGACCTAGTACAAACCATAGCATACATCAAACTGCCTACTGCTGATGAGTAAGGCACTTTGGATATTTCTTCTT
>LVTN01000639.1:24151-34703 GCA_001649415.1 Musa itinerans | reverse complement strand
GAAGCACTAGAGTCAATTACCCAGTTACTGTCCTGAGCTACAAGACTGACACAACCATCATCACTAACAATAGTGATATTACCTTCAGCAACAACTGTATTGATCTCTTTCTCATTTTTCTTCATTTCATTCTGTTCTCGCTTCCAAAAGCTACACTCTTTCTTCATGTGACCTAGCCTGTTACAGTGGAAACATTTGATATCTCTTCTAGACTTGGATCTTCCTCTATAACCATATGGATTTCTGCTATGACTTCTTCCACGTCTTTCTTGTTTTTCAGTAACAAATGCTCCAGAAGAAGATTCACCCTGTTCTTTCCTTCTAGCATCTTTATTTAGCAGACTGTCTTTAACCATATCTATAGTTAGAGTCCCCTCTGGCGTGGAGTTACAAATTGTCACCACATACGTTTCCCAACTTTCTGGTAAAGAGCTGAGAAGTAGTAATCCTTGCATCTCATCATCTATATTCATTTTCATAGCAACCAGCTTATTTGCAAGACTCTAAAATAGGCTTATATGCTCAACAATGTTACCACCATCTTTATACTTCAAATTTACAAGCCTTTTGAGAAGAGAAATTCTATTTCCCATTGTCTTTTTCGCAAAGAGATTTTCTAACCTTTACCAAACAATATCAGCTCTGATTTCATCAGAAATATGCTCATGCAAGTTTATATTCATTCATCTTCTAATATAAGCAATAGCTTTTCTATGTTGAACTTCTCATTCTTCATCGTTCATAGTAAAAGGTTTATCTTTAACCTTGATAGTCTTATACAAATCTTTGCAATAGAGCAAATCTTCCATCATACGCTTCCAAGTGGAATAATTTGATGAGTTCAATTTAATCATACCATCTAACTCCATTTTAATCATACAAGAAAAATTAGCACCAAACAACCTATTGCTCTGATACCACTTGTTAGGAAAAACTTGTTAAAGCAGAATAATTCTTTCCCTCTTTGTGTATCAAAATGGGTTTCTCATCAAAATACCAACTTAGATATCCAAATGCAAATATCAACCAGCACAGCATAAACAATAGAGCAAAAAATCAATCACACAATGAGACCAAATCTTTTAATGTGGAAAACCCAATGTGGGAAAAACCACGGGACCGTAGTCCACCTCAAACTTCCACTATCAATAGTAATGATAACAGGTTTACAGTAAATCTTCTCTAGAACAACTAGAGGATCACAATAACATCAAGAACATAGATCTTGATTTAAGAATAGCATATCATCATCACATACGATGGATCTTCTCAAAAGAGAATTCTAGATCTCACAAAGTGGGTATAGCAAGAAAGTACCTCAGAGAGAGTAAACTGTAGATCAACACCGTTAAGATTGTAGAGCTTACTGTAAGGATTCTCTACATAAAATTTGGGCCAAAACTAACGATGTTTGGCCACTGATCGTCAAGCAGAAAACTCAAAACCTAATCTTTCTCTCTCTGTCTGCGCGCCGCCGCTGCGCACACGTTCGCTGCACACCCACTCGCTGCCCTATCTCTCTCTCTGTTTAATTTCTTTGATTTGGGCTCAAAAAATCCAATTGTCCAAGCCCACATATGGGCTGGACCCAACACAAGTTTGACAATATGAGGTTCTTTTACTATCAATGTCGACGATGGCATCGATGACTTCCTGCTTCACCTGAACTTTTAGTGTAAAGAACTCTTTTCAAATCTCTAGTTAGAGGAGGGACTCAAGTTTATAACATTTAGTCTTGTCATCAACAATAGACTCATATTAGCATAATCAAATAATGTAAGTTCGATAGAATCCTTACTGATGGTCACAACCGCTATCCATCAATTTTGGTCATTCTTTTTTTTTTTTTTTTGAAAGAGTTCTGGATAAACCTTTTGACACTTCTCTCTTATATATCATATAATTTTATAATGATCATGAAAGAGGTCACTTTTCTTCGAGGAAGAACTCTTACTATTCTTGAAATTTTCTTAGACTTCCAGGAACTCGTCTAGCCTTCTTTATAGTCCTTTCATTATGAGTTTGGTTTTTCCTTTTGATTATCATGGTTGTCTCTTTAGTGCTCAAGCAAACTAATAATAAGCTTTATCACTTTTCGAGTGTCTATCGAGGGAGATTTTGAGTATCAATTATTATCGAAACTCAATGGTGCAATCTTGTACTGATTAGTCTTATTCTTGACGTAAGTTGTGCTATCTTTTTCATTAATTTTTGAGGTAGCCCATTAGGTAGAATTATTATCAAAATAGTTTTAAATAGTCCCCATATCATCTCTTCATTGTAGTAAACTGGTAGATAGGCGTTCCACCATACTAGAGCATGATTAATCAACTTGAGTTGCACAAGCATGGCTTTATCTTTGCTACTATACCCATATAGGTAAAGTAGGTGTCTAACTGAGGTGATCAAGTTATGTATCTAACATCTTTACATTGGTAGAGTTATTGAAGGAGAGGACATATACCATTACCATTACATTGGTAGAGTTATATCATCTCTTCAACTCCTAAAGTTCTTTTGAATCCTTATATCTTTGCATAGTAGTAACCATCTATAGATGAGGATTATTGCTCTAATAATGCCTCCTGATCCATTTTAAGGAAGAATTCAATTATCTCAATAGTTCCTTTGCTATATTTATATATTGAGAGGACTTGAGAGAGATGCTACAAGAAGATGAATACTAAAAGAGAAAATGATTTTAAATTACTTATGAAAAAAATAATCCTATAAATATAATTAAGAAAAGACTTCTTGAGTAACAAGCTTATACTTCGATAGCTCGAACTTTTACAATATTTTTATCGTCTCCTTTCCTTTCTCCTCTTATTTCTAGTCATTGACTCTTTTTCTTAGGTTATTAATATCCAAGTCTATCACACCTTTCTTTTTATGGTTGTAAATGGGAGGACTCCTACTAGAGTAGGACTCTCAATCACAGTCCAACTCTTCTTCCAATTTGAGCAATGCCAATTGAGTTGGGTTGAGTTTAAATTAGTCAAACTTGAGCTTGGAGATTAAGTTTGAGTTAGCCAAATTTGAGTTGAGTTATAATATGACTCAAATTGAATTTGAGTTGAATTGAAATATGATTCGAATTAGATTTGAATTGAATTGAAGTAGAACTTGAACTGAGCTTGATCATCCTTTTCTCTCCATCCCCTCTACCATTAACCCCCTCACCCACCCTCCTCTTTCTCCTCCTCTTCCTCAATAGCTACCAAGCCACCAAGCCTCCGTGAACCAACAACCCTCTCTCCGTCCTCTCCTCCTTCCTCCTCTTCTTAAAATTATATATATATAAAATAAATCACCTTGTACCCTTTTGGAGTACTACATTTTAGTTCTAACAAAGAAATTATGTTTCTAAGTTCTTAAGGTCAGACTGCATATATATATATATATATATATATATATAACTAACCATTTTCAGTTATTCTTGCAGTTTAGTTTCAATTGCATTTTTTAACCAAGAA
This sequence comes from Musa itinerans, assembly GCA_001649415.1. Classification (NCBI taxonomy): domain Eukaryota; kingdom Viridiplantae; phylum Streptophyta; class Magnoliopsida; order Zingiberales; family Musaceae; genus Musa; species Musa itinerans. Next base: position 31,227 of record LVTN01000639.1, on the reverse strand, counting down.
CTGAGCGAGCCAACTCAAAACCAAGTTGTTACCTTTCTATTTTAATTTTTATGAGATAAAACATTTGCAGCAGTTAGATACATATACCATGATCGCATAATCGACTCTGTTGTCAAAGATAGGGTTACAAGTTGTAACATCCATGTGACCCTTGTGATCAGAAAATGAAGCATAACACATTTCAGAAGCAATCTCGTTCATTATCAAATGAAGAGCAGGCACTACCTACATAAAACTTATCAGTCGAAATGCTTGACATTCACTTGTGTCAACATACTTCGGATGCTCAAATGCACATCCTCAGCAAGCTTCAAAGTGTCTGTCAATAGACACCTTTGAATTCTGAAAATTTTGGTCATCTTATGAACAAACAAACAAGCTGCACAGACAAAGTTTACCAAAACGCAACTTTTAACATCTCGGGCATGAATGATCTTGTAATAAGCTAATTGATGAAGCACACTAATGAATCACCAAATTAAGTAGGGCAAAATGATTGAAGTGCACCGATAAAAAATATTTCAGTTTTTACCAGCTTCCTCACGAAACAAATGCTAGTACGTACATGTACAAGAACCATTCCAGAGGAGAACATGGTAGACTAACCAACACAAATGAATAGTTCCTTTTTCCAAAATTCCTCTGGGTAGCTGAAATTTCTCGCAATTCCTCAAGTCAGGAGCGGAAGGATAACAAAACCACCTACAAGTACAAGCAACATGCCTAACAAGTTTATTAAGAAAGCCTCATTTGAGTTGTAGATACTGAATTGCTGGTTTGAAGAAAAATAACCTTTTCGAAGAGGCCGGTCATAGCTGTAATCGCAGCAAGCACGCGTATGTTGTATGCCCCAAAAAATGCAAGAAAGCTCTGCACTTTATATAAAGAGACACCAGGAGCCAGTAGGCAGCAAATCGCATTCCCCACTGCCAAGTATGTCACTTGGTAGAAGCAGTAGAAACACGCGCACAAGTCACGAGGCCAAAATAGTGGAAAGCATCTTGCGATTTCCTTAAAATATTTTATTTAAAAAATTCCTATTTTATTTTTATTTTTATTTTTTTAAATGATGTCTTCCAATAATATCAAAACTATCCTTATACTACACCCAATTATACTATTCTTGTCAAGCTTATAGACACCCTATCTCTAGGATGCATTGGTCAAAAGTATTATAAGCTTAAAACCTACTTGAAGATATTGTATATGATTTAAATGGACTCCTAACTTTATCCAAATCAATTTCAAATCTACAAATCAACTATCAATGTCCTTGTGACTGTGAAACTAGCAGCCTGTATGTCAATTATTTTAAACGGAAACAAAGGAACTAAATTGATAGATGTACAAATGTATAGCGGTAAGTTGTTCCATACATGTGAACATATTTTAATAAAAATTATCTTTGCCAATTATTCCATATATTCTACCTTATTTATATTTATATAAAGGTATATTATACACAAATACTACTAAAGCAAGAAAAAGAAGACAAAGAAAACGATATCAATATAATAATACAAAGTAAAAAAAATAAAATACCGTCGTCATTCTCCCCTCTATATTTCTGTCTATACTTACACGTGCTCTACCTTCACCTCCTCTTGGGCAAATCATAAGCCCTCTTCAAGAACCGGTTCGCGACGTCGTCGTTCCGGTGGCTCAGCACCCGGAGCACCGTGTTGGGATCGGACCGGTGCCACTTCCCGGTCGTCGGAGGCATCGGCACTGTCTCCAGCGACCTTCCCAGCCCGCTGGCTTCGCACGCCATCACGCTGAACTCCTCCACCAGCTTCTCGGTGGGTAGGCTCATCAGCCTTGCCACCCCGTCCATCGCCGCCGCCTCCTTCTGCACCACCTCCTCCGCCACCAACCCCTCCCCGCTCGTGCAGAATATTCGCTTCAGGCTCGCCAGGTCCTCCGCCACCATGTCGTAGTCCGCCCTCGCGAAGGCCCGCCCGCTTCCCCCAGCCAGCAGCACCATCAGGAAGGCCTCGAACGACGCCTTCATTATCTCCTTCACCGCCAGCGGCTGCGCCCGGTCCGTGAGCACCGACACGAGGAGGGAAAGGTTCTGCTTTAGCGCTCGTAGGGTGGGTCGGATGCGAGCTTCGGCCACGCTGCCGACGTACAAGGAGTCGTAGAAGGACTGGGACGAGTCGAGGAAGATAAGACGGTAGGCGGCGACCTCGGCGACGTGGAGGATGGTGGAGTGGATGGAGGAGCGTGCGAGATCGAAGTGGGTGGGGAAAACGGCACGCCGCCGCGAGCGAAGGGGAGTGTGAGGAGAAGGCGAGGGACCGGGGCGGGAGAAGAAGGAGAGGGACTTGTCGATGGTGTGTAGGAGGCCGAGGAGGTAATGCAGAGTGTTGAGGCGCACGTAGAGCCGCTGAGTGCCGCGGCTGGCGGTGGGGCGCGGTTGGTGCATGCCGTCACCAGCTGCGCTGGGCCTGCGCAACGGACGGAGGCTGCGGTCGATGCCTGCTCTGCACGGCGCGCGGAGGAGGCTGGGATCGATGCCCGCTTTGCATGGGGTGGACGCCTTCTTCCACAGTTGGAGGACCCGGGAGTCCTGGTTGCACCTCGTTAGCTGCGGCAGCGCTGGAATGTAGCTCTGTTTCGAACCTGCGGCAGAGGAAACACTGAGACTTGCTAGAGAACGAAGAAAGCACTGTGGTAGGAACCTAACAGCAATGGATAGTCACTTACCACATGACGCAACAAAGGAAATGTAGTCCTGAAACAGAGAATCCAATCCATCTGCCAGGTTCTGTACCAGTTCGTCCCTTCCTCCCACTTGGATCTCGAAGAACTCATCGACTGTCACCTTGGCCAACTTCATCAGTTCCATTGCAGATTGTGCATATGGATCCGACTTGGACTTCGGGTTCCAACTCTATTGCATCATCATCACCAAGCCATGCACAAGTCAGTGAGTTTGAATATTTTGGGTATCGCATCAGATGATTCTTGAAAGCAAGCATGGATGAGTTACCTCGGTCTCTTTAGCTCTGCTGACGCACTCCGTGGCCATCCTCAGCCGATCATCTATCCAATTCTTCATGAGGTTCAAGATAACAGAATCCACCTCGTAGGGGCTTATCTCCCTCATGATCCCCTTTCCACCATCGTCGGCGTCGGCTGAGTCCTCCATGCCCATTTGAACCAACTTCCTCTCCAGCTTCCCTGCAGTGTGCAAGACTCTGACCAGCTCATTCGTCAGGCCTGAACCCCTAGCAAGGTGCTGCTTCAGCACGACGCCGAAACAGTTGTGAAGCGTTACCACTGCGACGGCGGTCGGAGCAGGGTGCCACCTCTTCAGTGTTTGGCTATAGGTCTCTTTCTCAAACCGGGCTATCCTCTCTGTCTCTTTGGCAAGATGAACCAATGTGTCGTTGGGGTCCTCGTCTACCTCCACCACCATGCTGTCGATCTTCCCGTTCCCGTTTTCAAATACCTAAGAAATCATTAACTTGGCATATCAATCAAATCGAGCTTTTTTTAGAAGTAATTGTAGATTAATATAAAAAGAGACTGCATTTGATGGAGGATCAAACTCTTTATGCAGCTTTGGCTAATCTCACAGTGTGTACTGACCTTGGTGAAAGCACTCTTCAGGGAAGACCTTATATACTGTTCGACACGGTTCACCGACGAGAATTTGCTCGAAAACAGCATCTCTCGCTCGGCGAACACCGCAGCACCTCCACAGCTCGAAGCATCTTCGCTAATAATCTTGGCGGTGGAAAGCGCCAAACGTAGCACGTTCTCCATCGATGCAATGGTGCCTTTGTCGAACCAATCGTGATACTCGAGCAATCGCTTCTCCGCCCACCCCTGCATCGCCGCCAGCGCAGCCGATAACACCCTAACGTATCCAGGCTCCCTATCGGGCCTTTTCGCATCATTGGCCACCTCGATGAGCATCATGAGCGTCGCAGCGATCAGGTCAGGCTCCACTTGCCCCGTCGCAACGTACTGCTCGAAGAGGGCCCAAGTGAATAACACGTTGTGGGTCATCCTATTGATCCCAAATGTGCTCCATGTCTTCTTCATCAGCTCCACCAGCTCGTCGACCTCATCCAGCACCACGGTCTCGTCCCGGATATCGAAGATGGAACGAAGCAAGGCGAGGTAGAGGTAAACGTTGAGAGGGAAGCCGTCAGCCCAGTGGCACACTTCCACGGGCGCCCCGTTCTGGGTGCGCCATGCCAGGGCCATGACGCAGTTGCAGAGGTTGCGCATCGTTTCCGAGTTCTTGCCCGTGTCGATGGGCTTGAACTCGCTCCCTTGCATGATCTCGCTGAAGCGATGGGCGGCGGAGCTGGTGCGGTCCAGGGGTACCGAGGGGTGCAAGAGAAGCCCTGCCTCCAGAATCCTTAGCTGCCGCTGCTGCCATTGATGATACTGTTGGGGGTCGCTGAAGTCGGATGGTTTCAAGTGGCGGAGGAGCTCCAGAGGGAGGATAATTGCTTCCGTTCTTTTACCCGCCTGGTCGAAAACAAGGAAATCTAAGAATTCAGTGCAACATGAGAGTCCATTTAGAATCCCAACTCTCGCGCATTACCAATCAATCTCATGCCCATCAACTATGATTTCACATTGTATCATGAGGGCAATGCACAACAATCTAACAGTCTATCGCAAAAATGATGAACACTGCTATTTTGCATCATCCCTCAGAATGCAAAGGACCGTGAGAGATTCGAAGAGGGGGAAGAAGAAGCGACCTGACCGACGAGGGTGCGCACGAGGGTCTTCCTGAGGCGGTTGTCTCTCTGCTCCGAGACGCCCATCTGCTGCCGCATGATTTCTGCCGACGTCATAGGCCGCTGCTTCACCTTTCCCGACGAGGAGCCACCGCCACCTAGCGTGATGCCCGGCGACATGGCCGGCGAACCTAAATGGGTCATCGGGCGCATGTACGCGGCCCTCCTCGTCCTCAGCCCCAGGGATCTCTTTATCCGGCTGGTCACCGCCATGTTGGCCCCCCCACCGCTGCCGCCGAGGCCGCCGGGGGAGTAAAGGAGCCTCCCAGCGGCGTCCGTAGCCGCGGCGCTGGAGGAGGCGTCGGATGCGTGGTGGGAGGGGGTAGTGCGACCGCCGAAGCCAGGGGTGGACCGACTGGCGGCGAAGAAGATCTCGTAGGCAGTGGCACGGAGCTCATCGCGGCTGAGGTCCTTGAGCCGGCCGAAGGGCCATTCCAGCTCGGCGCCGTCCTCCTCGGCGTCGTCGATGAAGGAGACCACGGAGGGGCGGCGACGGCCCATTCAGCGGCTGCGTCGGTGGCGGGTGGCTAGGCCGAGGGGTGGGGACGGGAAGGGGGGTGGCCACCCCCTTCCCGTTTCCTTTCTCTTCTCTCGCCTCTGCTAGGGCGTTTGGGTTGGCTGGACGAGCACGAGAATTGAACGTTCGAGGTGAGGAGAGAGGAAGAGCGAAGGGTGGGTAGTAGTTGGTAGCATTTCTATTTCTTTTTGTAATGCTTCCCTTCTGTATCACGTCCGCCAGCGAAGACGCGACGTATCCGCGACGACGCGGAGAGCCAAAACGAGGCAGGGGGTGGCGATTCGGCTGCTGCCGGTCATGCACGTAAGGGCCTGAGAGTAACGACGTGGCGTCTCGCGAATGGTGGATAACTAGGGCCCACTCCCCGAAACGGAACAACTAAGTAGGAATCGAGTGGAACGAGTCGGAAATTTTTCTGGTAGCCGGAAGATGATTTCAACATCTGTGGGACTTAATTTTTTTTTTTTTTATAGCAAAGTTGTTAGGGTGATTAACTAAAAAGAACTAATATTGTTGGAATTTCACTTTGGAGGCTATCGTTTTTGAGGACTTCTCCGGTTGAGTTTTAACCGTCTCATTTCTAATAGGCATTTGAATAGATTCTCTTGTTAAATACCAAACAGGACACTTTGACTGTAGCATATCCACTAATTTACGTGTGGTTTTATTTAAATTGATATATATTTTAAAATTTTGGAAGCTGGTATCTCAATATAAAAGAAACCTAATACAGAGTTCCCGTCAAAGAAAAAAATTGTTTTATGATTCTTTTTATAAATATCTTATTATTTTTAGATTTTGAAAGGAAAGAATAAAATATGAGAAATTTTTTTTATTTTGGGATTTCTCTTTAGAGTATCTAGAGAGGTTACTTTTTAGGGTTTCTTAAAAAATACGTAAGAAAATATATAAATTGTTTCGAGATTTATGTGAGAGAGTGTAAATAAATTTATGCTTAGTAGGGATAACTCAATATTTTATAATTGATCTTATATAATGAATAATTTTGTTGATCTTATATGGTAAATAATTTTGTTTTCTTTGTAAATATAGATGAATCACATTAAATTTTGACTTTTTGATACGTTATTTATTTATCAAACTTTGGATGTTTTCTTTAGATTTTGAAATTCTCCTCCTCTGTCGAACAAACCTACTCATTCATTTATTATCATCATTCCCTTCCCTTTGTCCTCCTTGATCACCTATCAAAGGCATTAAACCCTCATCGTTTTTTTCTTTACTCCTCGTTTAAGCTCTCCTTCAAGAGATCTATTTACCTATGTCCAGAGGATAATCTATTTGAGCTTTGAATCTCATTGGAGAATTATGTTAGGATCAAGAGCACTAAGAGGGGGGGTGGTGAATTAGTATAGCGGAAAACTTTCGACGATTTAAGGCGACGTTCGTACGATAAAAAACGTCTTCGATGAAAAATCGTTTCGGAAAGTTCTTCAACTTAAGATCAAGCGAAAGTAAAGTTGAAGTAAAGCAATGGAGGCAGTTTGCAGTTTAAGATAGAGAGCAGAATGTAAATGCAAACCGAGATTTAGAGTGGTTCGGTTAATCTTGACCTACATCCACTTTTAGCTTCCTCCTCCGATGAGGTCACCGACATCCACTAGAGGCCTTCCTTCAATAGGCGAAGGTCAACCACCCTTTTACAGCTTTACTCCTTTTGACGGGCTTAGGAGACAACCCTTACAGATTTCCACTCCTCTCTTGAATGATCAAAACTTAGAAGAAAAGAGGGAGAAGAACTTTTAGCCTTTACAACACTTTTAAGCTCT
>LVTN01000639.1:2257-20720 GCA_001649415.1 Musa itinerans | reverse complement strand
CTTATGAACATTTCTAAATTCTATGGAAGCAAATTTTTGAGCATGTAGATTTGAATCAAAAAGTGTGGAATCAAAATTTTCTTCTAATCTCCTCTTCCCTTTATCCCTAGAGGATCTTCTAGAACCCATAAATATTGTAATTTAGGAAGATAAATAATGAGCAAAAGTAGATGATACAAAACAAAAATCAAAAGACCTCTTAGAGAATACCTTAGTTGAGATCTTCAAGAGGATGAAGGATTGATTCTTGTTCTTACAGGAAATAGGTAGTTTTTGGGCAGCTAAAGGGGAGGAATGGAGTTGGAGGAGAGTTTAGAGTTGCAAGGAGGAGAAGAGAATGAGTTGTGGTCAGTTCTATTGCCGGCCTTGGCTCGAGTTTAAAAGGGGCAGGTTGCGGGCGGTGGCACCGCTGGCTGGGCGATGCAACCGCCTGCCACCCGTGACAGTTGGTGGTTCTATGGCCAACTGGGTGGTGCCACCGCCTACAGGCAGTGAGCACTGCTTTTAAGGCTGTGTGGGCTAATGTGGGTATTTTCAATTTGAAGAGAGTTTTTATTTGTGGAGCAGCCAACTTTAATTATATAATTATGTAAAGATTTTCATCATAAGATGAGAAATTTTGTACGTTCATGATAGTCCAAGAGCTTGCTGGGAGTCCGCTGGAACATTGCCGAGAGATTGTCGGAAGTTCGCTGGAAGAAACTAGACTTACGGACTTGTTTAGCTTAGAATATGTCTTAGGAATCATAGTTAGTACGTAATTGAGTTTGGATTTGGGCCAACCCAATTAGGGGCCAATTGGGCCCATGTAAAGACTATGTTGGGCCTAATGAGAGGCCCACACATTGCCCTAAGAAGTGTCACTGTCATGACACAGTCTTTGAGATTGTGTCAAGCAGTGGTATCGCCGGTTTGGGCGGTTGTATTGCCCCTAGCGGGGTGTCAGGCGATGGTACCGCCTAGCACAGCCTCCCAAGTGGTGGTACCACCAAGCACAGCCTCCTAGGCGGTGGTACCGCTCAGCGTAGGCGATGGTACTACTCGTACCCAGGAAACCCAAGATGAAATATTTTTAGGCTTCAAGTTTGAATCAACTTGAAGCCTATAAATACCCCTCTCATCCCTGGTTAACTTACACAAGTATTGAGAGTAAAAAAGGAAAGAAACACTGCTGCAATCTTGTGTGAGCTCCTCTTAAAGTTCTAAGTGTTAGAATAGTTTGAGAGAGGAGTAAGTGGGGGTGTAAGGGTTATCTCCTAAACCCGGTAAAAGGAGAATCGAGTTGTAAAAGGTGGTTGGTCTTCGCCTATTGAAAGAAGACCGATAGTGGATGCCGGTGGCCTCGACGGAAGAGGAATCGACAGAGTGGATGTAGCTCACTTTGACTGAACCACTATAAAAATCTGGTTTGCATTTTATTTGTGTAATTTACTTTAACTGCCAACCTCCTTACTTGCTTTACATCCACTACGCTTTTCCATACACTTTCAAGCTATCTTTTCGATATCGATTTTCAACGAATGAAAGAATTTTCAAAACCAACGTATTTTACCACTGCACTAATTCACCCCCCCCTCTTAGTGCCGATCCCAATCCTAACACGGACATCAAGCTGAAAAAATACATATTAAATTAGAAATTTGAATGTCAAATCAAGAAATTAGGCATCAAGTAAGAGAATTAGTTGATTTACTAAAGAATTTGTTAACTTGTCAAATGATTTATTGATATGTCGAAGGATTAGTCTGTGTATTGAAAAATTGGTCAAGGCCTTGGTTTAGTAATTTGACAACAATTGAGTTAAAGTTAAATAAAAAAATGAGTCTTTCCTAAGCCAGGTGAAGACTGACATAGCAGCAGCCAATTTACAAGTTGGATTGGGTTTTTAATGGGTTAGACAAGCCATTAGACAATGGTACCACCCAATTCATAGTTCGTAGAAGATGGTGGTATAGCCTAAATCTCGAATGGTGTGTAAATATCATTTTAATGGTTCGATAATCATGTTATGTTACCTAGTGTGAAAATTATTCCACTAGTACTTATATTTTTGAATATTTTTCTTAATTTACTTTATATTTTTAGGTGTTTGAGGACTCTATAAATGCCTCACCGATTGGTGAGGTAGAGGCAAGAAACTCCCAAGTGATATTGAACTTTAAATTAAGTCTATACTGCAAGAAGTCCTCTCTCAAGACTTGAGTTATAAATATTATTGTTACGTAAAAAGAGATGTATTTCAGTATAAGGTTTACTTTTCAAGAAGAAAAGTACAAGGATAGTTGACTTTTACTTGTTAAAAATAATAATAATAAAATAAAAATTGATAGTCTCTAGAAAAGATGATCCGGAGTGAATGTTGATCGTAAACATCAAACCACTATAAAGGCATAAATCTATTCTCTCATATTTTTACCTATTTATACACTTTTTCATCTTTCTTTCTTTTTAGTTTAACCTCTTTACTTAATTAGTTTTCAAAAATAATTTTAAGAAAACTTGCACTTATTTATCTACTCTCTTAGTGTCATTATGACTTCTAATAATTATAGTTTATATAAGGCTTGCAATCGCTTGCAGACCATTTTAGTTGGTTGGTTTTGGTAGTATTTTTACTTTGGTATTCAATTTCATAAAACTGGCTAGTGTTGTAAGTTGAATGGTTATCTTATGGAGGGGAAAATAACTAAGACAACCTTGTCTTCCTATGTTAATAGTGTGCTTTTGAGTGATGATCTTGCAACATGAAACATTAGCATCTCAACATTTTGGTGTTTGAATCCTAAATTTTGATAATAAAATTAATTGATAAATTTGATAAATTAATATATTTTTGAAATAAGTGACATAGGAAATACTTCCATCATAAACTCAAACCATCAAAATGTCAAATGTTAAATGTTAAGCAGGAGAGTCGTACGTTATACTGGAAAATAGTGTTATAAAAAATTTTAGACCAATTTGAGTTGGTATTAGATTGAACAAAACTTATTATAGAAGCTATTGGGAGCTGAATTTGGGTTATGAGAATGCCAAACACATGGCCTAAACAACCTACGTCGATAATTGTATTACCTATGGGAGTGGCATTACCATCAAAGTCAAGCTTTACAATGTTATATCAAAAATTATGATGATAGTACTTGCTCCCTATAAAAAATTATGATAGTAGTTCTATGAGAGTTTAGTATTATGGTTGTGTCAAAAATTATGATGAAAGTATCATAGAAGTCTAGTATTATAGCTATATTTCAAATATTATAATTATAATACCATCCAAAGTCAATAGTAGTACTTCTTGTATTTTAAAATATCAAGAATTTAAATTTTGAGTTCATTTTAAAAGCCCTTTTGAGGCTATAAATATCTCATTTGAGCTTGGTTGATGGAGGATCCATTCCTAAGTTTGTAAAGTATTATAACTTTTTTCCTGAGTATTGTTTTAATTCTCTACTATCCTGAGTGTAGTTGTAGAGGTAATAGGTGATTTTGCCTATTACAATAATAGTTGATTTTGCCTATTAGAAATAAGATCACAAGTAAAAGCTAATAATTTTGAGAGAAGAGGAATCGAGAGTAAACATATGTTAGGATGATCGAACTACTATAAATCGATTTACATCATTTTTCTTAAGACTTTTACTTATAATTATTCACTTTACTTATAACTGTTGAATCTCGGATTTTGATGATGAAACCAATTGATAAGTGTTTATGACTTGATCTACGGTTTGAGTGACGCAGGATGCTTCGATCAGGATGAGACAATTAAAGCAGGAAAAATCATGTTGGGCTAGTGAAAAACATGTCAGAAGATTGGACGTCGAGCTGAAGGATCAGTCGACGCATCGACAAAAGGCTTCGAGTCATGGATTCGGGCATCGGGTCAAGAAGAGCAGATATTGTGCAAAGGAAATTGGAGTTGCGGAGGTCAACTAGCCAATTGGGCAATAGGCCGCAAGAGAGGACAATGCGTCGAAGAATCGGACGAAACGTCGATGGATCAATGACATGCCGAACAACATGATTCATGCTTAGTAATAATTATCTAGATCGAAGTGTGTTTTATGTGTGTAGGATTAACTATGATAGCAAGGCATAAAGCAAAATGAAGTCCCGGAGTCCAAAACGTGATTTTGTTGGGAGTTCGAGAGTTCATCGGAAGTCCGAACGTTCATTGGAAGTTCTGTATTAGAACTCACTAAGAAGATCATCATGAAGTCCAGGAGCTTGCCGGGAGTCCGTTGGAATATTGCCAAGAGATCGTCGGAAGTTTGTCGGAAGAAACCTAGACTTACGGGCTTTGTTTAGCTTAATAAATATATTAAAATTTATATTTAGTACATAATTAGGATTAAAATTGGGCCAAACGAATTAGGGGATAGTTGAGCCAATTTAGGCTGTGTTGGGCCAAGAGAAAGGCCCAAATAGTGACCAAACAAGTGAAACCGTCATGGCACAGTCTCCGAGACTATGTCAGGCAATGGTACTGCCTAGACTCAGTCTCCGAGACTGTCTGGGTGGTGGTACCGCCAGTCTGGGTGGTGGTACCGCCCAGTGTCGGGCTGCAGGTGGTGGTATCGTCCGTACCCTGAAATTTTAGGGGCTTAAATTTTGGGCTCCAAATTTGAATCCATTTGGGGCCTATAAATACCCCAGCTATTCCTGTATGGATAAGAAATAAATATTGAGTAAAATTCTGTGCTTAAAAAGTTGTAAACCTTAGAAAGTTGAGTTCCCTCCTCTCAAAGCTTAGAGAGAGTTCTAAGGGAGGTGTGAGAGGGATACCTTGTAAAAGAGGGTTATAAAAGGTTGTCTTTTAAACCTGTGAAAATGAAAAGAGGGGTGTAAAAGGGTAGTTGGTCTTCGCCAATTGAAAGAAGACCGATAGTGGATGCCAGTGGCCTCGACGAAAGAGGAATCGGTGAAGTGGATGTAGGTCACGACGATCGAACCACTATAAAAATCTGGTTTGCGTTTCTCTTGTGCAATTTACTTTATTGCAAACCACTTTACTTGCTTTACATCCACTATGCTCTTCCATACACTTTCAAAGTTAATACTTTTATGAAATGATTTTTCGTCGGAAACGGATTTAATCGCAACAAAGTTTTGAACCGACGTAATTTTTACCACTGCACTAATTCACCCCCCCTCTTAGTGCCTACTATTTTCCTAACAATTGGTATCAGAGCCTAGTTTTTCTCATTTGGTTTAACACCCAAGAGAAATAGCTCTTTTCGACTTACAAGAGGGACTTTCTCTCATTCGTCCTCCCTTATTCAATGGGACGGACTACACATATTGGAAAACTCGAATGAGAGTTTTTTTGCTTTCTTTAGATTTAAATTTATGGGGTATTATAGAGAATAGTTTTCGAATGTCTTCTCTTCCAATGAACCATTGGAATGATTTGGAAAAGAAGACGTTTTCTTTAAATGCTAGAGTTATGAATGCTCTATTTTGCGCCTTAGTCAAAAGTGAGTTTAATTAGGTTTCTACTTGCGAAACGGCCTTTGACATTTGGTATACTCTTGAAATCACACATGAAGGCACTAGCAAAGTTAAAGATTCGAAAATCAACTTTTTGATGCATGATTTTGAGTTGTTTCATATGGAACCAAGAGAGACTATTGGAGACATATACACCCGTTTTACGGATGTCGTCAATAGTCTAAAAGGACTTGGTAAAAGCTTTTTGAATTTTTAACTCGTTAACAAGATTTTATGATCACTTTCTAAAAATTAGGATTCGAAAGTAATGACAATATAAGAATCAAAAGATTTGAACCATTTTTCGATTGAAGAACTAATTAGGTCTTTGATGACCTATGAATTGATGTGCAATGCACGTGAAGAACTCAAGAACAACCTTCCAAAGAACAGGAAGGATTTGAGACTTAGAACAATTGAAGACCACTCGAGCATAAGCTCTAGTGATGGTGAACTTGAACTCCTCATGAAATTTAAAAAGTTCATGAAACAAAAGTTAAAGAACCAAAGTAAAATGAATGCAACTACTTACTATGAACACAAGAAGAAGGAAGCACTTTGGGACAAATCAAACTTATTCGAAGATGAGGAGAAAATCAACAAAGGGGAGGTGGCAAACTACACCTTAACGGCTTCCGACGATGAGGTAATCAAAACTCCTTTAATTTATTTCGAAATTACATGATGCTTTTCATAAGTTATCTTTAAAGTTTAAAAAAAATATTTTTTTTAAAAATTACATGTTTAATAATATGATGAAAATGTAAAAATTGGAATCATGCTTATCATGTTAGTAATTTTGAAAATGATAATGACAATTGCATGTTTTATGAAAATACAACAAAATGTTAGATTTAAATGTATTGATAATCCTATGTATATTTTTAAGAAGAAATAATATGTATTTTGATGATTTCCGATTTTGATTGAAAATGATTTATGTCTAATGAAACCATGCTTGATGTCTTAATGAAAATGTTAAGAGGTTTGATATCATGCTTAATATGAAATTGTGCATACCTTGAAAACTTGAAACCATGTTTTGATGTCATGCCCAAAGTAGTGATACATAATGATCACGCTTAATAAATTTATATTTTGAAATTATGCATGATGATTTTAGTGATTTATGGACTATCAATTTTTACCATAATGAAAGTGGCTTTTTCGGTTTTAAGAATGATGTATGTTTTGATTTAGCATAAATGAAAAAGGCATGCTTATATGAAATAATGTAAGTATCATGCTTGATGATTTTATATTTAAATTATGCATAATGATTTGAAGTAATGATGATTTTTGAGTAATTTATGGTTTATTGATCTTGATGATTTCTATTATGAGATTTACTCTTTCGATTTTAAACCATGATGTATTGTTTTCATACGAAAAACTTGAGCATGCTTATATGAAACAAATCACATGAATTGAAACAACTAAAAAGAGAAAAGCATTTTTTTTGAATTTTTTTTTTCTCTATCTTATCGATTTTTCACTAAGTGATTGATAAAGTTGTTTGTCATTTTAAATCTCTTGAAAGTAATTTTGATGATTTGATGATTTGAATTAGAATGAGCTTTATCTTGATTTTTTAAAATTTATAACTTGAGATTTCTTATGCATGAATCAAGATATTATATCATTTGATCTCCTAAGAATTCTTTTCATTATTTATTTAAAAGGAGATTTGTTAAAATGAATCATGGTGTCTCTTGATATTCACAATTTGTCTTCATTATTTGTGTATCTCATCACCAAAATTCAATTGATATTTTTCATGTGATGATATAAAATTATGCATGAAATACTTTTGATATTATTTTGATGCATACAAATGAGAAGTTATGATCATGCATGGTATGACGTAATTTGACGTTTTGATACCATCATGATTTGAAATATTTATGATTTAGAATGATGCATGCAATACTTATGCTTTTTATTATAATGATATATTGCATATAATATGTATCATGAATGCTCTAAATGATGAATGTTTGATATCATGATCAAAATGTTGATAAATGCTTAAAAATTTTAATGTTTTAGTATCATGTATGATATGCTCATAATGATGATTGATTTATTTTTAGTATCATGCATAGAGTAAGGATGATATATAAAGTTTTAAAATTGTGCATATTGTAAATTGAAACTATAATGATGCATAAACATAATGAAATAATGATTGAAACATTGATGTAATTATGAATGATGATTTGATATTATGCATGCAACACTTCAACTTATGAAAGTGATGCATGCAATGATAAAATATTCACGATGAAAAATTGTTTTGACATTCATAATTTGATTTTTCATCTTTGTTATTCATCCTTTGTCATGATTTAAAAATTGTTGTAAAAGGAAAAAGAGATACAAAATTGTATTCTTCCCTTCTTTTTTACAATGACAAAGGGGGAGATAGCTAGCGTGCTAGCTAAGCTTGCACAAGTCAAGAAGATGCAAAAACTTGCTTGCTTGCTTGCACATCTAAAGTGAAGATGCAAACATACTTCATGTAGCTTGCTTTATGTAAAACATTGTATCTTGCTAGTTTATTATCTTACATTATTTTTCAAAAACTTTCTATCCTTCATACTTCAAAGAGAAGTACCACTTGCCAAATTGCTAGCTTGCATATTGTAAAATAATGTAAAATTTTGCTAGCTTGCACTTTGCAAAAGAAGCAAAAATGACACTTCTCAAAAGAGAAGAAAATGCTATCTTGAACATCACTGAAGATTGCTAGCTTGTCTATCTTAAGAAGCAAAAATACAAACTTGCAAAATTTACAATCTTGCACATCTTCAAAATTAATGATGATTTGGTAATTATGCATGTTGTAAGGAGATGAACCAATATGCTAGCTGTATGTTATAAAACTTGCATATCGTAAAAATTGCTAGCTTAAAATCTATAGAGAAGCAAACAGTTGCTATCTCAAGAAAAGCAAACATGCTAAACTTGCACATCTTTAATTATTGCTAGCTTGCTTAATGATAAAACTGAAAATTATATTTATTATGCACTTAAACTTGTATGTCTAAAACACTTGATAATTGAATTTCTCCTTTTTGTTGATGACAAAGGGGGAGAAGTATGTTGATGTTATGCATGATTTTATCATGACATGTTGCTTGGATTTTTGAATCCAAGAGTTCAACTCAAATATGCCATATTGATAGGGAGAGTTTGTTTAAACTTCGGGAGTTAAGGTTAACTCCGTAATCAATTGGTTATTATCATAAAAAAGGGAGAGATTGTTGAATCTTGAATTTTGATGATGAAACCAATTGATAAGTGTTTATGACTTGATTTACATTTTGAGTGACGTAGGATGCTTCGATCAAGATGAGATAATTAAAGTAGGAAGAATCATATTGGGTCGGTAAAAAACATGTCAGAAGATTGGACGTCGAGCCGAAGGATCAATCGATGTATCGACAAAAGGCTTCGGGCCATAGATTTAGGCATCAAGCCAAGAAGAGCAGATATTGCTCCAAGGAAATTGGAGTTGTGGAGGTCAACTGGCTGATTGGGCAATAGGCTGCAAGAGAGGACGATGCACTGAAGAATTGGACGAAGTGTCGATGGACCAATGACATGCCGGACAATAGGATTCATGCTTAGTAATAATTGTCTAGATCAAAGTGTGTTTTATGTATGTAGGATTAACTATGACAGCAAGACATAAAGCAAAATGAAGTCAAGGATTCAAGAACGTGATTTCATTGGGAGTTCGAGAGTTCATCAGAAGTTTGGACGTTCGTCGGAAGTTCTGTAGGAATTGACCAAGAAGTCCAAGAGCTTACCAAAGAAGCTCATTGGAACTCGCTAAGAAGATCATCATGAAGTCCAGGAGCCTACCGGGAGTCCGCTAGAACATTGCCGAGAGATCGTCGGAAGTTCGCCGAAAGATCGCCGGAAGAAACCTAGACTTATAGACTTTGTTTAGCTTAGTAAATGTCTTAAAATTTATAGTTAGCACATAATTGGGATTATAATTGGGCCAACCCAATTAGGGGACAGTTGGGCCAAGTTTGGGCTGTGTTGGGCTAAGAGAAAGGCCCAAACAGTGACCAAACAGGTGAAACCGTCGTGGCACAGTCTCCGAGACTATGTCAGGCGATGGTACCGCTAGTCTAGTCGATGGTACCACCTAGACTCAGTCTCCGAGACTGTCTAGGTGGTGGTACCGTTAGTCTGGGCAGTGATACCGCCTAGTGTCAGGCTGCAGGCGGTGATACCGCCTAGTGCTGGCAGTGGTACCGCTCGTACCCTGAAATTTCGGGGGTTTAAATTTTGGGCTTCAAATTTGAATCCATTTGGGGCCTATAAATACCTCAGCTATTCCTGAATGGATAAAAAAGAAATATTGAGCAAAATCCTATGATTATGAAGTTGTAAAACTTAGAAAGTTGAGTTCCCTCCTCCCAAAATTTAGAGAGATTTCTAAGGGAGCTATGAGAGGGATACCTTGTAAAAGAGGGTTGTAAAAGGTTGTCTCCTAAACCCGTGAAAAGGAAAAGAGGGGTGTAAAAGGGTAGTTGGTTTTCGCCCATTGAAAGAAGATCGATAGTGGATGCCGGTGGCCATGACAGAAGAGGAATCAGCGAAGTGGATGTAGGTCACAACGACCGAACCACTCTAAAAATCTGGTTTATGTTTCTCTTATGCAATTTACTTTACTGCAAACCACTTTACTTGCTTTACATCCACTACGCTCTTCCGTACACTTTCAATGTTAATACTTTTACGAAATAGTTTTTCGTCGGAAACGGATTTAATAGCAACGAAGTTTTGAACCGACGTAATTTTTACCGTTGCACTAATTCACCCCCCCTCTTAGTGTCGACTCTTTTCCTAACAATAACTCTTACTGATTTGCGTTATATATATATATTTCTCAATTGAATTTTAAAGTTAGTTAAAATTTGCTATAATACTAATTCGCTCTCTCCTCTCTTAGTATTAATTAGATTCTAACAATTAGCATTAAAGTTTGATTCTCTCAATTGTATTAACAGTAAAGAGAGATCTGATGATTTTTTTAAATAATCAAGAGAGTTACTCCATCACACATCCTTCTATATTTAATAAGACAAACTACACCTATTGGAAAACTTAAATAAGGATTTTCTTGGTTTCGATGGATTAAAATTTATGAAATATTATCAAATTTAGTTTTTAAAAATTTACTAAATTTATTGATGAATAGGAGAATATTTTCTTTGAATGCTAAAGTTATAAATATTTTATTTTGTCCTTCGATAAAAAAGAGTTTAATCGAGTTTCTACTTGTGATACTACAATGATATATGATATATATGCTAGTCATAGGTGTCTTGCAAGCCAATCACATGAGTGATAGTACGTGTGATATGATATACACACTTTTTTCTTATTGTTTATTTGATAATTTTTTCACTTTATATTGCCTGTTCCATATATTGTGACGTCCATGGATCTATACAATAAGAATCAAATCATGATAAGATCACGATAATGAGACCAATTAACCTTTAAACACAGACCCTAAATAATCTAAATCGTAGGTTACTCGAGAGAAATATCGAGATAATCAAATATACTGGTATGTTTGTATACCCATCTATATAATGGAGACAATTGGTTTCATAGTTACTCGTGTGGGGACACTAGGGATACAGTGCAAGTACTCATTAGAGAATGAGTTCATTGATTGATCTGCTCATGAAATGCTGGATGATTGATGATACCTCATTGTCAAACAATGATTCCATCATCTCGGTGGTGTATCTCGTCCTTAGACTTGAGACACCAAGGATGTCTTGTATGAGTACTCCACTCTTTGATACTGGACTTATAGACCTAGTGTTGAATCTCAAATTTTGATGATGAAATCAATTGGTAAATTGTTTGATCTAATTTATATGTTGAGATAAGTGTACATGATTAACTATGATAGTAGTAAGACATAAAGCAGATGTTGGGTTGGAGTCAAAGATCAGACGATACGTTGAAGATTCGGACGATGTGCCGGAAGTTTGCCAGAAGCTCGCCGAGAGTTCATCGGGAGTTCGTTGAGAGTTCGTCAGGAGTTCGCCGAAAGTTTGCCGAGAGAACAATTGACATACCAGATAAAGATTACTTGTTTAAATGTCTTAATTATTGTAGTTAAACCATAAGTTGAGTTAAGATTGGGAGGTAATCCCACAAACTCAGTTAGGGGCAAACTGAGCCCTTAACAGGGCTGAATTGGGTCGGTTGAACAACCCATTCAACACCTGAAATCACGGCCGGTGGTGGCATCGCTTGGGACTCAGTCTCCCAAATGCTCTAGGCAGTCGTACCACTTGTCAGGTGGTCGTACCACCTAGACTAAGCAGTGATACTGCCTAGTGTTAGTCTATGGGCGGTAGTACCGCCCAATAATGGCGATGGTACCGCCAGTACCCTAAAATTCAGGGATATGACACTTTTTGACTTCAATTCAGAAGCCATTGGAGCCTATAAATACCCCACCATTTTCTGCATCAAAGGGCATGAAAGTGTGAACAAAATATTGAAGTCTCGGGGTGTGAAAGTGTTATAAAAGTGTAAAGAGTCCTCCTCCTTTTCTAGTGTTGTGATCATTCAAGAGAGGTGTGAGGCTTGTAAGGATTATCTCCTAAACCCGGGAAAATGAGAAAGCGTTGTAAAGAGGTGATTGGTCTTTGCCTATTGAAGGAAGACCATTAGTGGACGCCGGTGATCTCGACAGAGGAGGAATCAAAAGTGGATGTAGGTCACAACGACCAAACCACAATAAATTCCAGTGTGCTCATTTCCATTTTGCTTTTCATTACTGTCATTACTTTCTAAGTTAATTGATAGTTTATTTACTCTAAAGTTAAGCACTTTTCGAGATTGGTTTTTAATGAATGAATATTTTACAAAATCGATGATTTTTTTCGTTACACTAGTTTACCCCCCCCTCTTAATGCCGCTCTTGATCCTACAATTGGTATCAGAGCAAGATCACTCTCGATTTTGTTTGAAACCCAAGAGAGATGACATTTGTCGGCAACTAAGAGAGTCACTCAATTACACATTCACCCATGTTCAATGGGACGAATTACACCTATTGGAAGACTAGAATGAGGATTTTTCTAATTTTTATGGATTTTGAGTTATAAAACATTGTGGAAAACGGCTTTTAAAAGTCTTCTCTTCCAATGAACGATTAGAATGAGTTGGAGAAGAAGACTTTCGCTTTAAATGCCAAGGCTATGAATGTCTTGTTTTGCGCTTTAGATAAAAACGAGTTCAATCGAGTGTCTATTTATGAAATGACTTTTGATGTTTGGCGCACACACTCGAAATCACTCACGAAAGCACTAGTAGAGTAAAGGAGTCGAAGATAAATCTTTTAGTTCATACTTATGAATTATTTCGGATGAAACCAAGCAAAACTATTGTTGACATGTACACCTATTTTACGGATGTTGTTAATGTTGAATCTCGGATTTTGATAATGAAATCAATTGGTAAATTATTTGATCTAATCTATATGTTGAGAAAAGTGTACAGGATCAACTACGATAATAGTAAGACATAAAGCAAGTGTTGTATTGGAGTCAAGATCGAGACTTTGTTGGGAGTTCGAGAGCTCGTCGGAAGTCCAGACGTTCGTTGGTAGTTCCATCGGAACTGACCGAGAAGTCCAGGAGCTTGCTAAAGAAGCTCATCGAAACTTGCTAAGAAGATCATCATAAAGTCCAGAAGCTTGCCGGGAGTCCGTCGGAACATTACCGAGAGATCGTCGGAAGTTTGCTGGAAGATCGCCGGAAGCTCACCGGAAGAACAATTGACATACCGGAACAAGAATGCTTTGTCAAATGTCTTAATTATTATAGTTAGACCATAAATTGAGTTAGGATTGGGAGATAAATCCACTAACTTAGTTAGGGGCCAATTGGGCCCTTAATAGGGTTGAATTGGACTGAGTTGAATAGCCCATTCAGCACATGAAATCACGACCGACGGTGGCATTTCCTGGTGACCCAGTCTCCTAGGTGTTCTAGGTGGTGGTACCACCTAGACTGTGGTACCGCTGGAAGTTAATATTGCCAGCAGTGGTACCACCCCTATCAGGCGGTGGTACCGCCAGAGCTCGGTCTTTGAGTTTTGTTAGGATGTGGTACCGCCTAGTGTCAGGTGTTAGGTGGTGGTACCGCTAGTACCCCGAAATCTGGGGATGTGATACTTTTTGGCTCTAATTCTAAAGCCATTGGGGCCTATAAATACTCCACACTTTTCTGTATAAAATGGCATGAAAGTGTTAACATAATCTTAAATTCTTAGGGTGTTAAAGTATTGTACAAGTGAGAAAGAGTCCTCCCCTCCCTCTCTTAGCTTTGTAAACATCCAAGAAAGAGGAGTGAGGCTTGTAAGGGTTATCTCCTAAACTCGGTAAAAGGAGAAAGAGCTATAAAAGGTAGTTGGTCTTCGCCTATTGAAGGAAGGCCATTAGTGGATGCCGGTGACCTCGACGGAGGAGGAATCCGAAGTGGATGTAGGTCACAATGACCGAACCACTCTAAATTTTGGTTTGTATTTCATCTTGAGCAATTTACCTTTACTGCAAACTACTTTACCTTCTTGTTGCTTTCTCTATGCTCCCATACACTTTCAAGTTAATATCTTTATGAAATGATTTTCGTCGAAATCGGGTTTAATTGAAACGAAGACTTTTGAAACCGAAAATTTTTTCGCTACAATAATTCACCCCCTCTTAGTGCTGCTCTTGATCTTAACAATTGGTATCAGAGCAAGGTCACTCTCATTTGGTTTGAAACCTAAGAGAGATAGCATTTGCCGGCAACCAAGAGGGTCATTGAATTACATGTCCGCCCATGTTCAATGGGATGGATTGCACATATTAGAAGACTAGAATGAGGATCTTTCTAATTTCAGTGGATTTTGAATTATGGAATCTTGTAGAAAATAGCTTTGAAAAGTCTTCTCTTCCAAAGAGCGATTAGAATGAGTTGAAGAAAAAGACTTTTGCTTTAAATGCCAAGGCTATGAATGCCTTGTTTTGCGCTTTAGATAAAAACGAGTTCAATCAAGTGTCTATTTGTGAAAAGACTTTTGATATTTGGCACACTCTCGAAATAACTCACGAAGGAACTAGTAGAGTAAAGGAGTCAAAGATAAATCTTTTAGTTCATACTTATGAATTATTTCGGATAAAGCCAAGCGAGACAATTGTCGACATGTACACCTGTTTTATGGATGTCGTCAATAGTCTAAAAGCTCTTGGCAAATATTTTTCGAATTTTGAACTTGTTAATAAAATCTTGAGATCCCTTCCAAAGAGTTGGGACCCTAAAGTAATGACCATTCAAGAGGCCAATGATTTAAATAATTTTCTTCTCAAAGAACTTATCGAATCACTAATGACCTACGAAATGACTTGCAACGCTCATGAAGAGCTTGAGAACAACCTTCTAAAGAATATAAAGGATATGACACTAAGAACTCAATTAGACTACTTGAAAGAAAATTCAAGTGATGAGGACTATGATGATGACTTGACACTATTAACAAGAAAGTTCAAAAAATTCATAAAAAGGAATAAATTTAAAAATGATTCTAAAAATAAATTTGAACCTAAGAAAGAACAAGTTATATGCTACGAATGTAAGAAGCCAGGACATTTCAAAAGCGAATATCCCCAAGCAAAGAAGAAATAACTAAAGAAGAAGAAGACTCTTAAAGCAACATGGGACGACTCAAGTGCATCCGAAGAAGAGGAGCCAACCAACACAGAGCAAGTTTCTCACTATGCACTAATGGCTATCGGAGATGAGATAAGCAGTTCATTGGATGCAAATTTATTTTTTGGTGAACTACTAAGTGCTTTCCATGATTTATTTTATGAATGTAAATTAGTTAATAAAAAATATAAATTGTTGAAAAAGGAGCATTCTTCTCTTGTTAGTGATTTTGATAGACTAAAAATTAAGCATGATGATAGTTTAGCTCCTTGCACAAAGTGTGATGAATTAAAAACTCTTAAAAAGGAAAACTTGCTACTCAAAGAAACCTTAGAAAAGTTTAAGGTCGGTAGCAAGTCATTGAATATGGTCCTTGCCAATAAGGGTCACGTTCATAAAAGAAGTGGAATCGGATTTGTGAGTAACTCTCACCAAAATCCAATCATCTTTGTTAAAGGCTCTACCTTACATGTTTCACCCCGAAACAAATGCAACTTTTGTTGTAAATTTGGACATGTTGCGTACAAATGTCCATTTAAGAGATATAGTCCACATAAATTGATTTGGGTTCCTAAAAGAACCTTAAATGACTCGATACAACATAATAAGTTGTGTAGATCAATTTTTGAGACACCCAAGATCAAATGGGTACCTAAAAATCACCCTTTTTTGTAGAAATGTTTACCATCACAAGCTAGGAGAAAGAGATGGTACCTTGATAGTGGATGCTTAAGGCACATGATCGGAGATCCATCTCAATTCTCTAAGCTCACTAGCCTAGATGAAGGGTATGTCACCTTCGGAGACAACAATAAGGGTAAAATCATTGGCAAAGGAACAATAAGTAACAAATCCAACTTTTTGATTAAAGATGTGTTGTTGGTTGATGGCTTAAAGCATAATCTCTTGAGTATTAGTCAATTGTGTGATAAAGGATACATCATTAGATTTGAATCCAATACTTACATTATTGAAAAACCACACAAAAACACATCTATAATTGCCCTAAAATAAAATAATGTATACACTATCGACATTAATGATCTTTGTAATGAAATGTATTTTTTATTTTTGAATGATGATGCTTGGCTTTGGCATAGGAGATTAGGTCATGCTAGCATGAAACTAATCTCATAAATCTCATCTAAAGAACTTGTAAGAGGTATTCCTCACATTAGGTTTGTTAAAGATAATGTGTGTGATGCATGTCAATTTGGAAAACAAATAAAAGATAGTTTTAAACCAAAGAATCATATAAGCACCTCTAGACCATTGCAATTGATCCATATGGATTTATTTGGACCAATTGGTACATCAAGTTTAGGAGGTAGCAAATACTCCTTTGTCATTGTGGATGATTATAGTAGATACACTTGGACATATTTCTTGGCACACAAAAGTGATTGCTTTAGGTATTTTTCAAAGTTTTGTAATCTTATTTAAAATGAAAAAGGCTTTATGATTTCATCGATTCGGAGTGATCACGGTGGCGAATTTCAAAATCGTGATTTCCAAAAGTTTTGTAAATCTAATGGATACAACTATAATTTCTCTACTCCGAGAAATCCTCAATAAAATGGAGTAGTAGAAAGAAAAAATAGAAACTTATAAGAAATGACAAGAATCATGTTGAACGAACATAGCCTACCCAAATATTTTTGGGCCAAAGCCATTAATACGACATGTTATGTCATAAATAGGGTTCTAATAAGACCATTACTTTCCAAAACCCCCTAGGAATTATGGAACAACAAAAAACCCAACATTTCATATTTTAAAGTTTTCGGTTGTAAATATTCTATCTTAAATGAAAAAGATGCCTTAGGAAAGTTTGATGCAAAATTCGATCAAGAGATTTTTCTTGGCTATTCTTCTATTTAAAGTCTTTCATATTTTTAACAAAAGAACTTTGGTTATAGAAGAATCTATTCATGTTGTCTTTAATGATATTTCTGAATGCAAGAAAAATGAGTTTGATGATAATCTTAATTTTGATGCTTTGAATTTAAATGAACATTCTCCTTCAACTAGCAACTTGGATGCATCTTCTTCCAAAACATTCTTACCTAAGGAATGGAAGTACGTAGATGCTCATCCTAAGGAGCTAATCATAGGAGACACATCAAAAGGGGTTCAAACTCGTTCTTCTCTTAAGAACTTTTGTGCTAACGCCACTTTTTTTTTCTCAAATTGAACCTAAATGCATTGACGATGCCTTGAAAGATGATTCATGGGTTATCGCAATACAAGAGGAGTTGAACCAATTTAAAAGAAATAAAGTGTGAAAGCTTGTTCCGAGGTCAAATGACCATTTAGTTATTGATACTAAATGGGTCTTTAGAAACAAGCAAGATAAATTTGGTATCATTGTTAGAAACAAGGCTAGATTAGTGCCCTAGGGTTTCAACTAAGAAGAAGGTATCGATTATGAAGAAACATTCACTCTTGTGGCACGATTAGAAGTTATAAGGATGCTCCTTGCCTATGCTAGTAGTAATAATTTTAAGTTATTTTAAATGAACATTAAAAGTGCTTTTCTTAATGGCTTTATTTCTGAAGAAGTCTATATTGAACAAGCTCCCGGATTTGAGAATGATAATTTTCTTAATCATGTGTTTAAATTGACTAAAGCTCTCTATGGATTGAAACAAGCCCCAAGAGCTTGGTATGAGAGACTTAGCTCATTTCTAATCCAAAATAAATTCTCAAAAGGCAAGGTCGATATTACATTGTTTATTAAAAATTTTGAAAATAATTTTTTTATTATTCAAATTTATGTTGATGATATTATTTTTAGTTCTATGAATGAATCTTTATGCGAATCATTTGCCAAAAGTATGAGCCAAGAGTTTGAAATGAGTCTAATGGTTGAACTAACTTTCCTTTTAGGCTTACAAATCAAACAACTTAGTAATGATATTTTTCTTAATCAAACAAAATATGCATTAGACTTGCTGAAACGGTTTAATATTGATAATTCAAAGGCCATCAATACTCCTATTGTTAGGAAAAGGGTCGGCACTAAGAGGGGGGGTGAATTAGTGTAGCGGTAAAGATTACATTGGTTTCAGAAAAACCTTCGTACATTGAAAACCGATTTCGTAAAGATCTTAACTCGAAAGCGTATTCGTAAATGTATTGAAAGCAGTAAGGAGGAGAGGCAGTTTGCTATAAAAGAAAGTTGCTCAAAGTAAATGCAAACCGAGTTTTAGAGTGGTTCGGTC
>LVTN01000638.1:154633-168291 GCA_001649415.1 Musa itinerans | reverse complement strand
TATATATATATATATAAGGAATTTTTTTTTCCGAAGTAAACGAAATGTAGCTTATAAAATCAACTTCTATCATTCTCAGATCAAAACTAAGAATATAAAATCTTCCACAGCTACTCGCCCATTAATGTTTCAACACTTTCAAGTGGAATGTGTCCTTCTATCTAATCTTACACTTAACTTTTTCGTCCCATTCTATTCTCACTTCTCCGTTACGAAATCTTATACTGAATCTTCCCACCTCCACCTATCCGCACTTCTCTGATATCTAATTTTACACTTAATTTTCTCACCTCGTCCTATCCGCACTTCTCTGATATGTAATCTAACACTTGCTTTCTTTGTCTTAGCCACACTTCTCTTCTAAGTTCAGATTTAACATCCAATTATAATTATCTTTTTTGTATTTCAAATTTATAAAAAATAAACTATCATCTCATAATTCATAATTAAAAAAATTATCTTTGAATTTAAATCACTATCTTTACAATACTAAATATTTTTAAATGAAAAAAATTCACATCTTATTTGATCATTATTTATTAATCATATAAATTTTAAAATTAAAATATTATATGCATCATACAAATTATAATAATCCTAATATCAAATATTTTAAAATATGAATAAATCCTTCTTAGGGAATTCTCTCATAAATCCTTCCGTTGCCAATAAAAAATAGGAAGGAAAAGCACTTTATATAGGAGAAGATAGTTTCTTCCTAAAAGGTAAATAATAATTTAATTTTTATTTTACTTTCACACACAAAAATATAATTGTGATATTTATTCTCATGATTCACACACAAAAATAAACTTTAAACTATTTACTGTCTATAAATCACATCAATTATTAGAAAATAAGTTAATTAATAATTTAATTAATTGATAACATTCTTAACTTGTCCACATAATTAATGTAATTAATTTTAATTATTTTCTTAATCATGCTATATAAATAAATAAGTTAATAATTAAAATAAAGTAACACATTATTTATAATAATTTAATTTATTTTAAGGAAAAAATCATCGATTATTATATTCTTGTCTAATTATAAAAAAATTAATCCCAAAATTTGATATAAGGAATGATATTAATTCAACACAATTTACACTTAAAAGACTAAGTCAAAAAGATAAATCTAAATCAACTTAAAAATATTTAGATGTAAATGTACCACTTGAAAACTTTAAGTCAAAAAATAGATAAAAAAACGAGAAAACTTATTTAATAAATTTGGTTTTAGATCACCCATGTAAAGTGATAATTAACAAGCATATAAAAAATACATCATTAGAATTTTAAATTTTAAAAATTAATTGGTTGTTGACATAAAATAAAAGTTGAGGCTACATGTGTAACTCAATAAACAAAAACAATTGAAAGGATCAAAATTTATCCAACTATTCAACATATATTCTTTCATAATTCTAAACAATTTATATAATTTATGTGTCAAATAATTAACATTATATTTAATAATTGTTAGATCTCATCATTGCATTAGACAAATGATATCTAATAATTGATGTGACACATTAAATCAAAACTTTATTGTCTCACATATAATTAAATTTAAATACCAATGCATGATCAAATTCATTTAGTAAAAGCACATATATTATTAATGTCAAGAAACAACTTCATGTACACAAAGTATCCTAACATATGTCAAATCTAATCTCAATTTCAAAAATAATATTTGATATAAAAAATCATTAGCGTAAATACTTTTTAATTTATATATTTATGAAATACCCTACAAAATTTTTGTACTTAATATTTATAAAAAAATTTACATTTGAGAAAACAATTAATACCAATAATTATCTTCGATTAGTAAAACTAAACGTGTTAACAAAAAAACGTTCATAATAATATAAGTCAAAAGTGAGGAAGAAAATCAACCATCAACACTAAGTAAACCACATAATAAAGTAGCAAATTTTTTCTTATAATTTCTTATTGAATTTATCCTATTCAGAAGTATAGACATAAATAATATTCCAAGGCAAAGGCTAACAATATTCAGAAAGTAATATGTTAAACTATAATAAAAATTATGTCAAACTTCATTCATGTATAATCTACCAAAAAATTATAATAAAATTATGCAAAGGAATTCTAGATCCCTAAATGAATAAACTATAGTCGAAAAACAATATTATAACTCTCACTAAATAAACTTTTTTTGAAAAAATAAAAATATAAATATTTCATAATAAACATAAGCATTGTATAATATTTCCAATTAGATTACCAAAATATTTTTTAAAAAATATATTAGATATAAATCTAATATATATGTTTTCATGAATAACTAAGTAAATTAACAAATAATAATCAAATTAATAATTCTTAATAACTTTTCAAAAAGTGGATAAGAGTATCATGATAAAATTATATCCAAAATGTAAAATTTTACAAGAGTCTATACAATAAAAATATTATAACACTTATTATAATTTAGTGAATATATATTACAATTTTGTCCCTGTACGTTGTAGTCTCCGTTCAAGTCATTTAATGAGACTCTTTTTAAATAATTTTTTAATTAATTATTTTTTTATTTAAAAATAAATTACATTTGATTCAATAAAATGATCTTAATCTCTAAAAACCTCAAAAGTCACTCGGGTCATCTAATAAATAAATATTAGAATCTCATATTCTGATAGGTTTTCAAAACTATTATTTTGATACCATTAAATTATCACATCCCAAATTAAAAAAAAAATATTTCATAGTTCATAATTTATAAAAAAACTCCTTTTTTATTTTTGAATTCAAATATCTATTTTTATAATATTAAATATTTTTGAACTGAAAAACATTACATCTTCTTAGTCGGACTACAAGTGATGAAAAGTCTCATTTGTCAAAGCCTCAAATCTATTACAAAGTAGTGAGTTAGTCTAAAATCAAAGATAAAAACATATTGATAATTGCACATGTTGGTAGGAATCTTCAAAAAACATAAAAATAATCTTCAATATTTGTGAAACATATAAATATCAATATTTTAATATAAAATAATAATATATTAATTCATTATAAGACTCATGTATTAAAATAATAATAATTCTTATATAGTAAATAAAATCATGCATTAGTCACAACACATCTTGATCATATAAATAATAATTAGATAATAAAAATATATATCACACCTGATGCATTCTCCCAATAACAAATAGAGAGGCACTTTACGGGATAGATTTCTTTTAACGACAAATGAAGAAAACCAATATTATACTCCTAACAGTGAACAAAATGGTATCCCTCACCTGATTAAGTGGGGATACGTTATCCCAAATAGTATATGGAGGAATCATTTAATTATTATGTCTGACAACTCGCTAATCTTTAAAGGGAATCACCTTATTTGCCCTATGCAATGATATATGGCCAACCATGATCATTCATTTATATTTCTTCATTAATTCATGCATGCATATAAGAAATAATATAATAAAATATTATAAGAAACTATATTTAATAATCTAATAGACTACGTACATTGGTAGCTTCGCACTATAGTTCATTTCATATGTTATAATTTCAATGTGGATCATTTAGAATAATCATATATATTATATAGTAATAATCACATTAATATCATCAATTTAATAATAAATAAATAAAAATATTAATAATTATTTTTAAATTATATCTTCAAATAAAACATCTAAGTTCATCAAATCATAAAAATATGATCCATCAATCCTTTAATAATTCTTAATCAACTATGACCCTAATTGAAATAGTCTAATTGATTTAAATTAAACTTAATTTAATTATGATCTAACGAAACCAACCTTAAATCCCTATAGAATCGATCTAAAATTATCATAGATTAATCTAATTTAAAATCATCATCGGTCTAAGTTTGATCAAATATAATTGAACTATATCATATAGTATTAATCTAGATCGAATATGATGGATCACGTGCACCTTATCACTATCTCATCGGTGCTTATCTCATAATCTAATCTCTGTTAATTTATCTGATATAGGGTGAAAAAAATTCACATTTCTGTCAAATTATAATAAAGATAACCTTTTTTTTTCTAACATTTCTCTTCATTATGAGTTGGGAAATATTTTTCCCTACACGCTTCGATGTATATATATATTAGAAATACATAATAACTATTATAGAGGATTGGCTGACGGCTGCATAGGTTAAAGTTATGAACAACAGCTGCATATGTTAAAGTTACGACCAACATCCACATACGTACGAAGACCGATGATTTAGTAACAATCGAATAACTGTTATATGTGATGGCGTCCTCTTCACCGGTTTTTTCTCCGCCTCTAAATCCTCTTCTCTTTTATGGATTTCCCTCTTCACACCATCAGCTGCCACTTTTTGTGCTCCTCTCCTCTCCTCTCCGATGTTGCCGCTCTTAATTTCTCGAAACCACTATCATCTTTTTACCTCAACAATAATCCTATTTCTTGAATAGATAGATATTTTTTAAAATATCCAGGAGTTAAAAAAATAAAAGTCGACCTAAGATTTTGAAACCAAGACTCCTTGATGCTTTCTCTTAAAATTAATTCCACAAATGTTCATTCCGTAGGTAAGATATGAAAAAATTATATATATATATATATATATATGAAAAAAATATTCAGTCGCACCTCGTATTTAGATTTCATCTTGAAGTTTTCCTAAAGACTTATATCGTTGATGTAGTCACTGGATTTTTTGTTTTTATTTCTTATTTTGATGTTGCCGCTCTTAATTTCTCGAAACCACTATCATCTTTTTACCTCAACAATAATCCTATTTCTTGAATAGATAGATATTTTTTAAAATATCCAGGAGTTAAAAAAATAAAAGTCGACCTAAGATTTTGAAACCAAGACTCCTTGATGCTTTCTCTTAAAATTAATTCCACAAATGTTCATTCCGTAGGTAAGATATGAAAAAATTATATATATATATATATATATATATATATATGAAAAAAATATTCAGTCGCACCTCGTATTTAGATTTCATCTTGAAGTTTTCCTAAAGACTTATATCGTTGATGTAGTCACTGGATTTTTTGTTTTTATTTCTTATTTTAATCTACAACGAAGATGATGCAAGCATTGACCCTTTATTTCTTAGAGGGCATCATGCTCTTTCTCTTTTTTCCTTGAGAAAGAATTTTCAACTACTTCGAGAAAAGATTTTTATTGCACCCAATTTTCAGATTTTTCTCTTGAGTTTTTACACTAAAAAAATTTACTCGAAATCATCTCTTTTTTAGATAAACCTCTCAAAATTGATGATATCACTCTATCCAATTACACTTCGCTTATGTGTATTCTAACGAACTTTAGCAATCCACTCCCACATAGTATTTGACTCAAAGTTGGTACCGATAAAACTCTTTCAAACTGTTGCCTTTGAGAACTTGCCAAACATTTTTGTTTTCACCTTAATCTTGTCGGCCATAAAATGGCTCAATCTCCCACTAAAACTGTCCCTGTTCCCACAGCTTCCTCCCCTACTCCCTTGCCAAGATGACCCCCTATACATGTTCACCATCGAACCGGGACTTGACCAAACCACTCTACTTCTAAAAACCCAAACCCAACCCAACCCAACCCATTCTACTTCGGTCCCACCTTCCTCCAACCCACCCACCTCATCACCCAAACCCGCATCATCCTTCTCCGGCCCAATCTTCCTCTCATCCATCCACTTCATCACAGTTCCGATCGCCTTTCTTCCAACCCGTCTTCCTCGAGTCCTACAGCAACTTCCAATTATTCACACCCATCATTTCGAACTCTTCTTCTTCTTCTTCTTCACCGCAGCCCATCCTTTCCTATTCCAAGCAATCCAACCTTCTCATTCAATCAGTTCCAACAGATACATCCGTATCATTTCAATCCAAAAAGGTAAGTATCGCTGCCGCTTCCAATCGATCACAACATTAAATCCACTCCAAAATAATAACTCTCACAGCGGCTTTAATTCTACTTCTTCGGGCAGTCATGTGGCAGCAGTTTCATTTCTTCTCACCGACGCTCCATCCTCTGTCATTTCTTCTCCTTCCATTCCTGAATCATTGCCCCGTAACGGTGCCACCGATGAAGGACACCCCCTTAAACCTCCCGTCGATCATTCCATCTCCCACAAGCATAACTCCTCACCAACGACCCTTCTTCTCTATGAAATGTATACCTTCTCCCCATCATCCTCCTACATTCTTTAATCCCACACCATCATCTATTCCTCCCTCCTCGCTATCGGGTCCCAAGCTTCTGATGGTGGACGACGTGCCCTCCATGGCTGCAATCTTTCACCATCCGCTCCCGGAAGTGTTCTCTCACCTCATAAAGCTTTGGTAGCCAAGGTTGCGGAGGCTTTTAACAAAGCCGCTGATGCTGCTACAAAAATCGAGGGAAGTTTTCTGCCCGATGATGATATAGGATTTCTTGTAGAGTTTTTTTTTTTTTTTTTTGAGAAAGGGACCCCCGAAGCTCGCAAGAAACCTCCGTAGGTTACTTGTCTGTCCCATCTCACTACTCTTAAACACACCAGAAAAAAAGAAAAGAAAATCAAAAACTCTTTCTGATGCTACTGTACATGTTTGGAATCTCTACTTTTGCTCAGCATGTTTATATTATCCGCAAGCAGCAGCACAATATTTCACTGCTGGATCTTCTCGAAACTCATTTACAAGAATCTGACAATGTTGCCTTCCTATGTCACCATGGGAGTTACTGGGAAGGATGTTTCACTCGTGCCCGTGGAAGAGCTGGTGGCATTCTTGTGGTGTGGAGGTCTAGTAAGCTCAGAGCCTCTTTGGTATTCTCCTGTGATCAATCAATTAATCTGTTTGTGAAAAAACAAGGTAAATCTACTTGACACATCACTGTAGTTTATGTGTGCATGTGTTCTTCCACTCTATTTGGAATATGTTAACTGCTATTGACATTGATGATTTTCCTTGGTTTCTATATGGCGACATAATCTGCATTTCATCTTTTAATGAAAAGTTGGGTGAAAAGTCTTTTCTTTTTAATAATTTTTTTGATTTTATATTTAAAGTTGGTTTGGTTGATTTGGGTTTTCGTGAGTATCATTTTATTTGGTGTAACAATTAGTCTCCCCCTGCCGATATTTTCTATTACACTTGACAAAATGTTTGCCAACTACTTTTGATTTTATATTTTTAACGATGTTTTAATTGTACACATTTACAAAAATTTCTTTCGACCACTCTACTTTGCTTATTAAAGTTGCTGGATCCCAAAAACATCTCTTTTTAATTTGCAACTATATTAGACCGATTATCAAAGATCTAGTAAATGAATGAAGTATGCAGTGACTTTCTATCTTCTTATAATCCACTCTATTCCTTACACCAACATCTAACTAAACCTAGCCACAAGCTCACCAGTTGGCTAGACATTGTAATTGGCCTCTGGAATCCACCATCTCTAAAATGTCATTATCATCTTTCGGATGAAGAGTCCCATAAACTTCTGATCCTTCACAACAAACTCATTGCCATTATAATGATTGTATTGTCTTTAAATTTAGATGGATTGGGCATAGAGATTTTTATACTAACCGGTTCAATTCTACGTGAATTTCTGTTATCACTTCTTCCAATAATAAAATTCTTACCTCTACTGATGATATTCTACAATATTTTTCTCTTTGCTATGAGAAATTTTGATCCACGTCATTGACTGACCCCTTGATTACACCAAGTTTTCTTTTCATAAATAACAAGACTTTACCTTTTTCTAATTTATCATTACCTTTTTCAAATAATAAAATTTTCAATGCCCTTAACTAGATGAGCCTTAGAAAGAGTCTTGGGCTTTCAATGTCTTTTATGCCTCCTCTCATCTCCTTGAAAGTTGGACTAAAATCTATTTAGTATTCATTCCATCCGTAGTTACATATTTTCATCATCTACTTTGTAATGTTATTTATAAACTTCTTACGGAAACTCTTGCTAATCATATCAGATGTAACATATTATATTCCTAGTTGTATCTATACCTTGTATGATTGAAGTAGGATGCTATTTTTTTAATTCTTTTATCGCTAGTAATGGAGTGTAGTGAAAATAGATAATCTTAAAAGTAAAATATACTAATTTACTAAGAAAATGATATTGTTTCTTTTATACATAGTCATGTCAACAATATTTTGAAATAATTGATATAATATATTTAACGATAAACACCATGACTTTTTTAGCAATCATAATCTTATAGCACATGACTTTTATACCACATATCATAACTTATACTACATTCATACACCGCACAATATTGTAATATATAAGTATACTTCCACATCACATATTATATTATATACATGCACTCACACTGTACGTCACACTATATACATGTACCCCCACACCGTATGTCATAATACATACGTGCACTCACACACGGTATATTATAGCATATACATGAATTGCATGTCGTAATATATTCGTGCATTCTCACATTGCACGTCATAGAAAACATGTGACTCCCACACTGCACATCATCATATATATATATATATATGCATACAATATAATTTTATTATAATTCATATATTTTTTTACTTACAATATATATATATATATATATATATATTTAGCTCATACCTAACTCATGACAATTATATCATTGAAAAAATATTTTTTTTAAAATATATTATAAATATAATAACTTATACGATCATTATTTTGTAGTAAATTAAATTTATGCTTACATGATTTAACCCAAATATAATGATGTCAAAGTGAAAGATCATATTCCTTAATGATCGAGTGTGTTAAGGAGTGGTACACCTATTAAATTAGGATTATAAGGTTATGAGATATCTCAATTAATTTATAATAATTCATAGCAATAATTTATGGTATAATTTTGATGAAATACATTATAAAATAGACTATACTTAACCTAAAAATTTATTTAATTTTCAACATTAATTTTTTTAATAATATATTTTATAATTTAATTAATTGGATAACATCAATTAAACCATCGCATAATTCTATGATGTAATTTTACTTTACTATTCTAGCTTATCAAATTAACTTGAATTATCATGTAATTTTGTAGAATATTAGGAGGCATATAAAACTAATTACATATTAATTTTTAGCTTAAAATATAATTATTTAGAGCCTAAACTCCTCCCATAATTTAGTTACTAATGCCTATTCTATTTTGCTAGAATTGAGTTGGGATTATTTGAATTTATAAACCTCAAATCTTGGTGCACAAAAGTGATATTCACTTAATTTCAAATCTTATTGAACCCTAAAGAAATCTTTTAAAACATATAAAGGACAAAGTCTAATTATATTTCTAAGCGGATTAATTCAGCTTGAATAAAACCTATTTTTAGAAAACAGGAGAATTCTTAGTGCCTCAGATTAGGACACTCATAACTCTATATACTGGTTTCAAATTAAAATCATACCGAGGGCCTTAGAGCTATAAGAGTTTCATACAAAACATATTTAAAAATTAAATATTAATTCGAAATTTAGGTTACTCAAAAGCAGTTGAAAAAATTAGTCTATTATGTGTAAAACTGAAATCCTAAGCATGAGAATAATTAGATTTTTCTTATCTCAACATTCTTTAAAGTTGGGTTTCTTGGCCTCCATAAGAAAAATTGAGAGAATGACTAATGAAAAAGAGAAAAAATCATGAGTTATCAAGTTGGTAAAGACGATAAGGATAAAATAAAGGAGAAGTCTTTAAGAGATTATCTTGAGATTTAGGGTTCAATCTTGTTGAGTTTTATTTTAAGTTTTTCTATTAATATAATTATAAGATTGTAGTAACCTTAATTAAGTCTAATTTGATTTAGCAAAGATGATATTTTTGGTCTAACCTCATCTATCAATCTTAGTTATGTATCTCGATATTTTTAGTATAACATTCTTATTTAATTTTCATATTCATTTAATTTTTTATTATTTCATCCATGCCTAAGTAGCTTATTATCCTTCACATACATGATATTTAAAACTAAAAATATCTTACTTCAATCAAGGTTAAACTCATTTAGGCCTTGAGATTCACTTAAGATCGATTAAAAATTAATTATCACTTTTAGTTACTATATGTATGTTTATTATCATAACTTAACCTTATACTCAAATATGCTAATACACTTAAGTTTGTTGCACCAAAAAATCATACATTTTCACTAGAAAATATACTTAAAATAAATATTGATACTTATGTATGCTCAACCAATATTTCATATAATATTGAGAACAATATTTTTTAAAAATATGTATTTTAACTTTAAAAGTAAATAATATGAGCATATTATTTATCATATTTATGAAGCATAAATATCATAAATCATATCACTGAGAGAAATATTTATATATTATTTGTACTTATGTTGGCATGCTACATATAATTTAATGTGTGTAAGACTACAATAATTTTATTCTAATAAAAAATTTATCCTCAAAATTTCTTACCTTAATAGCTTTGGTTATTTTTGTTGCATTTCTTCTTCTCTTTCCTAAGGTGCTTTCTCAATTGTGCCATTCCTTTATAGCACTATAATTAAAGCAATATTCTTATCATAAAATTCTTTCTCTTTTCTATTAAGAATTTGTATAGCTCATTTTGTTCTTTGTATGTCAAATTTTTATCCAATTATATTGGTTGTTCTTCTAGGAACATTAATATATGTAATATATTATGCATATTTATTAATACAGAAGAAAAGGTTAATTTGTAGGCCACATCACCAACTTTATCTAAGAATTTATATGGTCCTATATATCAAGGGACTTAGCTTACCTTTTTTCTTAAACCTCTTAACTCTTTTCACTAGTGTTACTATTGAGAATATTTTATCGACTATCTCAAATTTCAAAGGTCTCTTCCTATTATCGACTTAATATTTATACATGTTTTGTATTGCCTTCATTCTTTGATGAATATACATGTTTTGATGTTTCTTTCACCAAATCTGATCATAAATATATTTTTTCATTCAACTCATCCTAATGAATAGATGATTTGCACTTTCTATCATATAGTGCTTCAAATAGTATCATTCCAATAGTTGCTTGATAACTATGATTGTAGACAAACTCTTTTAAAAGAAAATATGCTCTACGATTTTTTAAGGTCTAAGACATAAGATTTTAGTATATCTTCTAATATTTGAATAGTTCTTTTTGATTGGTTATATGTTTGAGGATAAAAAAAATAATGGTAAAAGCTAACTTTGTTTCTAGTTCCTAATGAAGATTCTTCTAAAATCCTAATGTGAATCTAAAGACTGTCTGTGATACAATGGACATGGACACACTATGAAGTCTAATTATCTCCTAGATATATAATTGAATATATTGATCCATGAAATAGTTAGCATGAATAGATAGGAAATAAGCAATCTTGGTTTATCTACCCACAATGACCAAAATTACATCATGTCCCTTCTTAGCCTTAGGCAAACCGATGACAAAATGCATACTGACATTTTTTCATTTTCAATGGGATATTTACAATAGATTTAAGGTACATATTGGTCTCTTATATTATATTTTGATTTGTTATAATTTGAGACACTTCTCAATAAATTGGATCATATTTCATTCCCGACCACTAGTAGTGCACTTTTAGATCAATATACATCTTGATTGTTATAGGGTGCACTTAATATAAAAATGAGTATACTTTTATTAAATTTTTTTGCTTTATGCTAGGCTCCTCTTGTACACACAATCTATCTTGAAATCTAATTACCTCTTCATCAATTTAAAAATTTGTTCTTTTTCCTACCTTAATGTCATACTTCAATAAGTTCAAATAAGGATCCTTAATTTATAACTTTTTAATTTTTCTCAAAAGGTTTTACTATAGTGATAATGCTACCAATCTATTAATTAAACTTTTAAGGATAATCTCAAATTTAAATTTTTGTATTTCTATATGAAGAGGTCTTTGAACTGTTAATAAAGTAACTAAATTGGATGATTTTCTACTTAATACATCAGCAATTATATTTGCTCTCCCAAGATGGTAATTGATCATATAATCATCATCTTTTGCTAACTCCAACCATCTCCTCTGTCTCATATTTTGCTCATTTCGAGTAAAGAAATATTTCAAAATCTTATGATTAGTGTATATTTTGTCATAACGTTTTAGTTATTTTGAGGAGTAAGATGTAACTCTATCATTCTATTTCAAAACACATTCTAGATATTTTTGGATGCATCACTATACACATTGAATTCTCTTGACCCAAATGGTATAGTAAGAATTTAAACTGAGATTAATTTTCTCTTTAGTACTTGAAAACTATTTTCACAAGCATCAGTCTATTCAAATTTAATTCTTTCTTGTTAATTGGGCGAGAGGTGATGTTATCTTAGAGAATTATTTCACAAAACATTTATAATAACCTATTGTTCCTAAAAGAACTTTTTATCTCGATTACAATAGTCAGTTGGGCTAGTTACTAACTACTTTCATTTTAGCAGGATCCTTAGAGATCCCTTCCTTGAATGCATTATGTCCAAATATTATATTCTCTAGCTAAAATTCATATTTTCTAAACTCTACATATAATTACTTTTCCTTCGAAATACTCAAGGTTTTTAAATATTTTGCATGTTTCTCCCTAAAATGTGAGTATATTAAAATGTCATCAATAAAAAAATATTATAAATTTATCTAGATACTCATTAAATATCCTATTCATTAAGCCCATAAAGGCGGTCATGAGAATCTACTCCTTGATTTTTAGTTGATGATACCTTGTTCTTAAATCAATTGTGAAAAATATTAATGTATTTTATAATTGATCAAATAAATCATTGATTCTGAGAAGTGGGTATTTATTCTTAATAGCCATCTTATTCAACTCCCTGAAGTGTAGTCTATGCGCAATCGCATTGTCCAATTCATTTTCTTTATAAATAGAACTAATGCTCCCCATGATGAAAAGCTAGGGTAAATGAACCATTTATCAATGACTTGATGATAGTGTTTTTCACCATGTTTCTACTAAATTTTTTGCATATTCTCTTTGGAAAAAATTGGAAAGCCTCTATGAAAGAAAAACAGTTGGCAACAAAGCTTTTTTGATCAGAAAACTTGTGAACCTAAAATATAGAGAGGGTGCTTCTATTGTTGAGCATTTGAATGAAATGCAGAGTATTACTAACCAGTTATCCTTTATGAAAATGTTTCTTGATAATGAGTTACAAGCATTGTTACTTCTCAGTTCATTACTAGGAAGTTGGGAGACACTGGTGGTTTCCCTTAGTAATTCTACACTAGATGGTGTTGTCACCATGAGTCAAGTAACAAGCAGTTTGTTGAATGAAGAGTTGAGAAGAAAGAATTCAGCAACATCTCAGAATGATTCACAGGCACTTATCTCAGAGAACAAACGAAGGTCAAAGTCTAGAAGCAGTTCACGCATGGGTAAAAGCAAGTCAAGATCAAGAAAATATATTGTTTGCTATAACTGTGGTGAGAAAGAACATTACAAGAATCAATGTAAGCAACCTAAGAAGAGCAAGAAAAAGGGAAAAGAAGTGGAGTCTATAGAGTCAAAAGATAATATCACAGCTACAGTGCAGGATGGTGATTATTTGATTTTGTCTCCTTCTGATGATATTTTTTCTT
>LVTN01000638.1:119570-151640 GCA_001649415.1 Musa itinerans | reverse complement strand
CTCTTAACCTAACCCTAATCTTATTAGGGGGTGTGGGTGGCTACGTTTTAGAGGTAGAAAAAGACTATAAAAGGGCAACGAGGGCAGCAACTAGACATCCTTGCAGCAGCAAAGAGGAGAAGAAAAGGACAGAAAAACAAGAGAAAGAAAGGGAAGAAGACAAGGACAACGTAGAGAGACTGTTCTCAATCATCTAGTAGTGTTCTCATCTCAGGTTAGATCAAATCTATAGTAGACTCTTGCTGTGATTACTTGGGGAGATTTAGATATTGTGGGCAGTGACGTGATCATTATATCCCAGTTATTCTTTTGTCATTATTGCTAGGGTTTAGGGCAAGAGATTAAGACTTGTATATTCATTATTCTCATAGTGGATTATCTCTAGTTTGCCCCGTGGTTTTTACCCTTCACATTGGAGGGGTTTTCCACGTATATCTTGGTGTTCTATTTGATTGTGCTTCCATTTAATTCCGCTATGTGCTTTGGCCTAC
The DNA here is from genome assembly GCA_001649415.1 of Musa itinerans. Taxonomy (NCBI): domain Eukaryota; kingdom Viridiplantae; phylum Streptophyta; class Magnoliopsida; order Zingiberales; family Musaceae; genus Musa; species Musa itinerans. Next base: position 151,149 of record LVTN01000638.1, on the reverse strand, counting down.
TAGTATTTATTCATATACAAAGGTTATTCCTCTTTATATCCCCAATAGAAGAAACCGTGGGGAGAAGAGGTGATTTCTTCTCCTTGCGTGGATGAGAAGTTGTCGATGACGCGAGGCCTTGCGCGGATGAGGAGAAGTCGCTGATGACATTGAGGCTTCTTCGCCTCTCATCTACGGTGTCTAGCGAAGGAAGGCAACGACGGATCGGGATCGTTGAGAGAGAGCGACGTCGGATCTCCAGGTTCTCTATTTTCTTCTCTCTCGACTAATACTGCTCGCTACGGTAATAGGGCAAAAATAGCCCCAATCGATGGTACCACCTAGTATGGGTGGTATCATTCGAAATTAAAAACCTTGGTTTAGACAATTAGTCCATGTCTAATATAATATCAAATTCTTGTATGTTTAACATTATCATACCAGCAAATACAATCTCTATTAATCTTGGAGGTTAAAATACTATCAATTTTTTATTATAGTTAAGGAAAGCATGATGTTTAGACAAATAGTCCATGCCCAATATAATATCAAAGTCCTGTATGCTCAATCTTATTATATATGTAACTAATTCTTTGTCGATAATTTGAATTGAATAAGATCTCAATCCTTATATCCCTTGATGAAACAACTATATAATACATCATATCCAATGCTTTAGTTGATTTGCCTAGCTTTTTAATAAAAGCTAGTAATGTAAAAGAATGTGTGGTGCCAAAATCAATTAAAGTAAGAAAATATTCTAAATAATTATTTTACTTGAGATAACTGATGGGTTAACCTATGCTTATGAGATAATTGAGATAACTGTCAAGTGCTCTTTTTTGTCATGATAAGATTGTTGTACAGTTTCTTACTAAATGTTATGACTTTTCACATTGAAAACCTAGTTCTTTTCCTTTTAAGGCATTCTCCCATATGATGATTATCATATTTAGGGCAAGTGAGTTTTTACGCTTAAGCCGATTTAAAAAAATGGTTGTTTTGCATATTTTTTCTTATGTAAGATGTTTGGATAGCCCCTCTTGTGGTCTTTGACCTAAGTGTTATTTTCTTTTATTACCCAAAAACGATTGTGAGGGCTTATTACAAAAAATAATAGCCTTCCTTAGTGTATCATGCATGAGATGCATCTATTGAGCTTGAAAAATAATAGCCTTTTTGGCTACTAGGGAATAAGAAAAGTATGAGACATTCATTATTATCTTCATATCTTGATAAATTTTTATTTTAAGTTCTTATAGAAATTGATCTACCTTTAAGGTATTAGTGCTAACCATGTGAGGTACAAATCAGGATAACTCCTTAAACTTTTTGATGTAATCCATTACCGATTGGCCTTTCTTATTTGAGGTTAACAAGTTATATTATTTTGACAGATTAATGAGCTACACTGAAATATTTTTAGTAAAATATCTCCTTAAATCTTTTTCTAAGTCGTTTGTTCAACATCTATAGTCCATCTTTTTGCTACAAAATGTATTTAAATAAAATATTAATTCTTATGCATGTTTAACCAATATTTCATAGAAAATTGAGAATAATATTTTTAAAAATCATATACTTCAACTTTAAAAACTGAACATGTCATTTTATCATATCTACTAAGCATATATATCACAAATCATATCACTAAGTAGGGATAATATATACATATTATTTATGTATTTATTAATATATTAATTATAATTTAATGTGCGTGAGACTCGGGCAATGCATCAAACCTCTCCTAAACTCCATGATCTGCTTTTATTAAAAGGCCTAAACTCTATCATATACTTTGAGCAATTTGCTTTCATGAAACACCCAGGAAAACATTCTCATTCCTTACAAACTAACTTATTCTATATTCAAGTCTAGATCTAACACTCCATCAATCCTCATTAAGCTTGACTTAAACAAGACATTTGATTTGACAATCTTTCTTGACTAGCTTTAAATGAGACCCTTATTCGTTTAAACAGATAAATTTTAATTTTACCTGTTTGATTAATGAAAATTCGTTTTGCAATAATAAAGGGGTTAGACAAGGGGATCCGGTCTTACAAGTTACTCTCCACCATGATAAATCATCTAGCTTTCAAATCAAGTTCACTCTTTTTAATATTAAATGGATCAAAATGTCTCAGATCATATTCTTTTGTTTGTTCATTCATGCGGATCAAAAATCTTGTTCTCAACTTATCAAAATGTTAAATTTATTTCCTCCTTTTCCAACCTTGTAATCAACTAATCAAAATCTAAAATCATTTTTCTAAAAATTATAATCCATAGGCCAAACACAAAATTTATAATTTTTTTTTTGAAACTAAAAGGGGCAGGTGGCCCTGAAATATCTTGGGTCCTTTGTTGACCCAATTACGATCCCTGACAAATTCCAGCAACCTCCTATTAATAAAATCTTGGGAAGAATTCAGGGGTGATAAAAAGCTAATCCTTGTAAATTTCATCATTGATGCTATTCTCACTCATATGTTTATAAACTCTCGGGTCTCAGACAAACTTATTTGTATAATAAAGAATTTTTTTATAAATTCCTTTGGAACACAGACAATTCTCACAATAAAATTAACTCACTGAGTTGGAATTGCATCACATTTCTTCTAAGAGTACTGGAGGTTTAGGCACTCATGATATCCAAGTTGTTAAGTTTACCAACGGATTCTTCCTATTCTTAATTGTGACAGTAACCTTTGGGCTCGTCTACTTGTTGCTCAAGAGCCCGAATGCATTTAAAAGAATTTTTTGGACTTGGGAGAGGTTTGCTTTGCTTTATCTTAAAGAAGGTTTTAGGAAGCTAATTGGCAAGAAAACTACAATTGATATTTCTTTGAATTGATGACTATCTATTGTGCTGACCATTTGATTGATTGTTGAATACCTCCTTGTTTTTCACTACCTCTCAAGAACTACTCAAGAAGGTTTTAAAGATATTTGGATCAAAATGAACTGCTAACTTATCATCCTTTGACATAATAATCCAATTTCTTTTTCATAGATAGTTCAATATATTTTAATCAACATAACAATTTTAACCAAAAAATACTAAATATAATCTCTTGATCTTACATTACTCGTGATACTAACAGAGAAGCTCGTAAATTAGCTAACACATTGTAGAAAAATCCTCCCACATATGACTTTTGTTCAACATATTACTTCAAATATACTTTTATTCCAACATGTTGCTTCACATATTGGAGGATGAAAAATTTGTTTATATATTTTTTTAAAATTATTGAATAACTGTAGCAAAATACCAGAATATAAAGCAATACAGAAGCATAAAAATTCAGCAAGAAAATTTTTTTGAGTCCAAAAAGCATGGAAACACTACCTGAAAGGAAAATAATACAAGAAGTCTCTGAAGGATGAGATTTCCTTTCTTCAATACGTACAAAAGCCTAGAACATAGGATATAGCAGGGCACTGTTTAGCTATTGCATGAATCTGATCTTTCACAACTGGAAGATAGATGTTCAACATTTATGGAATTCTCAATTCAATTTTGCTTGTTCGATATCCACATTTTTTGATTCTTCTTTCTCGTCAGGAAGTAGCCCGAGGAGCGGCAAAGGCAGCAGTGAGCTGAGATTGCAAATTATGATCAACAGAGCCAAGTTTTTGAAGCTGTCTTTTGTGACACCGAGAAGCTGAGTGAAACTGGCACCTATGAGACCTCCAGTGACACTGCCTGCATTGGAGATGGACATCAGAGTAGCAAACAGTGTGGCTTCGACTCCAGATGGGCATAATCTTGCTGCTAAGACCAGAACAGGCATGAACGAAGCCTGCGTCACAGATCAAGATCTCAATTATACTTGATGTGAAAAAATTAGGAAATTAATCACATTCAGAACAGCAAAGGGATTAATATCTTAAAAAGAAGTACAGATTTGGAGCAAACGGTAGTTCTCATCACCATACTGTCACGAATGGTCATTGCGCACCCGCAATAACGTCGTTCAACGAACCGTTCGTCGCTTTTGCATGCTTGTATAGAGACATGGCAGCATGTTTTGCCTTGATTTTGTGTGTTTTTGCTTGGAAATGTGAACAACGACAGTTCGCAGAGCTGCAGTGCCGCGCGACCTGCCCCAAAATGGCTCCGTTTTCGCGTGCCACGGTTTGTTTTCTGCAAACCGCAGCTACACCCAAAACGTCAGCCATCTTAGCACCCTGGAACCCCTCAGGTGGCACAGGGTTGGATAGGGATTCGGTATATTGTCGGGCATTGAATAATCTTCACAAGTTCGCACGTTAACTTGACAGGAACTTACCTTTGCGCCCGGCACCCGGTGAGCAGTTGTTTGTAGACTTGCAACTGTTCGTTCTACCTTCTAAAGTCCTTGTTTTCTCCTTCCTCTGTTTTCTCTCTTGCACTCAAGGTGCTTGCTGAATTTCTTGTAAAGCTTCCTTCTTCGCGAGACGTTAGGACTTGTCCGACGCTTGTTTTCAATCTAATCAACTTTCTGTTTTACAGGTCCTTCGGCACCTGTACGAGGTTGCAACTAGGTTGAACCTTTGCGGACGCATATGTCGCAAGGGCGCCTCATGGCTTTGGCAATCCCAACTAAGTCCGAGGAGTTGGCGCAAAGGTGCTTCACGACTTAGGCAACTTCAGCTAAGTTCGTGACTTTGCCGCAAGGGTGACTCACGACTTGGGCAATTCCATCTAAGTCCGTGACATTGTGGTATCAAAGCAGGCAAGCAATTCGAGCAAGCAGCGAAGAAACTTCGCAATCTCGCTATGGCCAAGCATTGTGGCGAATCGAGCAAGGCGGGGCAAGCCGAACCTTTGCCCCAAGCAGTCGCAGGTGGGTTGCAAGTGCAAACTCGCTCTCATGTCGTTGGAGCCACTTTGGAGGATTGTGACAGCGAACATGATGAGCGAGAAATTGGGTACTCTCCGCGAGCGGAGGAGGCGCAATCTGGTGCGCCAATTGGGAAGAAGAGCCATAAGGAGAGACTCACAGCGGCGGAAACCCGCTTGAATGTTCTTGAAGCGAGCTTGGAGGAACTCTACCAAGGCCAACGAAGGCTTCTTGGGGTAGAGAGCTCGCAAGAAGAAGCTGAATCCCGAATCGACAAGGTTGAGGCCCTAGTCGATCGACTGACAGACGATACCAAAGACTCTGTGCAACATTTGCACGAAGTCGTGGCGGAACTCACTTCCAGAGTAACAACACTCACAAGGGCACTAAATGCGGGAGGGAGTAACACCTGCGTTGCGTCGCCACAAAACCTGAGGGCACCCGAGCCTCGTTGCTATGGAGGTGCTAGGGGCGCAAAAGAGCTCGAGAATTTCTTGTTTGACATGGAACAATACTATCAAGCTACAAGACCCGATTATGAAAATACCAAAGTTTCAATAGCAACCATATGTATCTGAATGAGGATGCAAAACTTTGGTAGCGAACCCGTTGGGAGGAGATCCAACAAGGCCGGTGTTGAGTGGACACATGAGAGGACTTGAAGCGGGAGTTGCGAACTCAGTTCCTACCCGAGAACACAGAGTTCGTCGCAAGGAGGAAGTTGAGACAACTATGCCGAAGTACTTCCATCCAAGACTACGTGAAGCAATTTTCTGTACTGATGCTAAATATACAGGACATGTTCGAGAAGGATAAGCAGTTCAGCTTCCTCGATGGCCTAAAACCGAGGGTTTAACAGGAACTGCATCGAAGGAATGTCACCGATATGATCGGGGCAATTGTGGCTGCAGAAAGGCTCATCGACTTTATTTCCTTAGAGGACTCGGGGAAAAGGAAACAATCTTCAGGAAACAGCCTCCTAAAATATTCTCGAGGGAAGGAGCCCGAGGGCGAACAAAGGAAAAAGAGTTCCCATAAAGGGCCAAGCTCAAAAGGCAAGGCCCCAAAACATGGCGGATGCTTCTTGTATGGAGCGCCGCACATGGTGAGGGAGTGCCCATAGAAACAAACACTCAATGCTTTAACAGCTTCAATCCACCCTCCCAAATCAGACAAGGGCAAGGCCGTCGCCCTCAGTTCAAGCAGTTCAGAATCCAGTAGCGACGATAAGAAGTCGCAAGGTCCCCGAATGGGAGCAATGCGTTTGTTGAATGCATTGCGGGGTTAAGTGGGGGAGAACATGAAGACAAAGCCATTGAAAGCAGGGAGTAGCGAGCTGATGTACGTGGACATTAAGCTCAATGGCGAAACAACCCGTGCAATGGTGGACACAGGCGCTACCCACAACTTTATTGCCGATCGAGAAGCAAAGCGTGTTGGGCTGATCTTGGAGAAGAACCCAAGTCGGATAAAGGCGGTAAACTTGGAGGCCAAGCAGATCTCCGGGCTAGCAAAGGGAGTCCCCATCAAGATCGGAACATGGAGCGGGAGCACGAACATGATGGCGGTGCCATTGGACGACTTCCAAGTGATTCTGGGAATGGAGTTTATGCATGCGGCGAAGTTGGTGCCAATGTCGTTCCTAAACTCCCTATGTATGATGAGAGGTGACAACCCCTGTATGTCCCAGTCTCTCAGAGAGGAACCAGGGATCCCCAACAGATATCGACATTATAACTGAAGAAAGGGGTACGAAAAGACGAATTAACATTCGTGGCTGCTGTAAAGCTAGAGCCACTCGATGAGGCCATTCATGAACTTGCTGTGGTGGCAAACGTTCTGAAGAAGTTCACAGACGTTATGCCACCCGAGCTGCCGAAGACTCTACCGCCACGTAGAGGCGTGGATCATTATATCGAGTTGGAGCCAGGAGTAAAGCCTCCACTGAGACCACCCTACCGCATGTCCCCTCCAGAGTTGGCAGAGCTCAGAAAGCAGTTAGATGAACTGCTAAGCGGTGGTCTCATCTGTAGTTCCAAAGCACCATTCGGAGCTCCAGTTCTATTCCAAAAGAAACAAGATGGAAGCCTCCGACTATGCGTCGATTATCGAGCCCTCAACAAAGTGACGGTGAAGAACAAGTATCCCATCCCGCTCATCGTGGATTTATTTGACCAATTGGGCAAAGCAAAGTATTTCTCTAAACTCGACCTCTGGTCGGGGTACTGGCAGGTACGTATTGTTGAAGGCGACGAAGCGAAGACTGCTTGCGTGACCAGGTATGGAGCATTTGAGTTCTTGGTGATGCCTTTCGGCTTAACCAATGCTCTGGCCATGTTCTGCACTCTTATGAACCAACTATTCAAGGAGTATTTGGATAAGTTTGTGGTTGTCTACTTGGACGATATTGTCGTCTACAGCCAAACGCTCAAGGAGCATGTCGAGCACCTTCAGACAATTTTCAAGGTTCTCAGGAAGAACACTTTGTTCGTGAAAAGGGAGAAGTGCTACTTTGCTCAGACGAAGATCTTATTCTTGGGACATCGAATCAGTGATGGTTCCATTCGGATGGATAAATCAAAGGTGCAAGCTGTTGCAGAATGGCGAACTCCAAAGAAGGTGCCAGAGCTGAGATCCTTCCATGGTTTTGTCAACAACTATCGGCGCTTTATAGTTGGGTATTTGAAGCGCGCAACTCCACTGACGGAGTTGCTGAAGGAGCAGCCTTGGAGATGATCCGACAAATGTGAAGCTACATTCAAAGATCTAAAGGCTGCTGTGTTGGAAGAACTGGTGCTCAAATTATCGGACTATGGGAAGCCCTTCGAAGTCCACACAAATGCTTCAGATTTCGCTATTGGGGGAGTACTCATATAGGAGGGTCACCCGGTGGTCTACGAGAGCCGCGAGCTCAACGAAGATGGAGCGGCGATATCCGGTGCACGAGAAGGAGATGACAGCGGTGGTCTACTATCTACGAGTTTGCGACACTACCTTCTTAGATCGCGATTTGTGTTGAGGACATATAACATCGCTTTGAGCTATTTCCAAACTCAAAAGAAACTCTCCCCAAAGCAAGCACGATGGCAGGACTTCCTGGCTAAGTTTGATATGGCAATGGAGTACAAGCCCGAAAAATCAAATGTCGTGGCCGATGCATTGAGCTAGAAAGTGGAGCGAGTGAATGCCATACAGTTGGAGGGCAGAGGCCAAGCAAGTCAGTTGCACTCCAACTTCCTTTCCAAGATCAGGGATGGGCTGTACAGTGATCCCCAGGAAGTAACCCTGATGCAGCTCATTAAAGAAGGCAAGGCACAATGATTTTGGGTCCAGGAGGGACTCGTTTACACAAAAGGGAATAGAGTTTATGTTCCTCGAGTAAACAATTTGAGACGTGAACTCTTAAGAGAGTGTCACGATTCTCTTTGGGTTGGACACCCGGGTATTCATAGAACCTTGGCTCTCGTGGAGAGGGCTTTCTACTGGCCGAAGATGGGGACTGATGTGGAGGAATATGTTCGAACGTGCCTGACTTGCCAACAAGACAAGGTGAAGCAGCGGAAGTTGGTGGGCCTTTTGGAGCCGTTGCTCGTACCAGAAAGGCCGTGGGAGAGCATTTCCTTGGACTTCATATCAAGCTTGCTGGTAGTAGGGGGACTCAGATCGATACTCGTGGTGGTCGATCGATTTTCAAAGTGTGCAACTTTCATTGTTGCACCCTTACACTGTTCAGCGAAGGAGGTGGCCAAGCTGATAATGAAGAATGTGGTAAAGTATTGGGGAGTCTCGCACAATATCATAAGTGATCGAGACGCTCGGTTCCTGGGACGATTCTAGATCAAGCTATTCAAATTGTTGGGGTCTAAGTTATACTTCTCCACAAGCCTCCACCCCTAGACGGATGGTCAAACCGAAAGGATAAACTCGCTCTTTGAGCAATATCTTTGGCACTACGTGAGTGCCCACCAACGAGATTGGGTGAAGCTATTGGACATAGCCCAATTCTCCTACAACTTGCAGCGGAGCTCTATGTCCAACAAGAGCCCCTTCGAGATCATTACAGGACAACAACCATTGACTCCTCACATATTGACTATCAAGTATACTGGGAGTAGTCTGTCAGTATATCACTTTGCAAAAGAATGGTACCGAAATGCAGATATTGCGCGGGCTTACTTGGAGAAGGCAGCAAAAAAGATGAAGAAGTGGGCAGACTTGGGAAGGCGAACACAAGAGTTCAAAGTTGACGATTTGGTGTTGGTAAAGCTTCAACCAGCATCACTCTTAGGAACAAATGTACACAAAGGATTGGTACGCAAGTATGAAGGGTCCTTCCCAATTATCAGTAGAGTGGGTAACGTCTCCTACAAGTTGCAATTGATAGTGTGGCTCAAAATTCACAATGTTTTTCACGCCAGCAACTTGAAAGGATAACATTCAAATCCGCAAGATGCTTCCCGAAGAGTTCCAACTTGGCTACCCCCCACCAGAGCTTCCTACGAGAAGCGAGTTGAAACCATTTTAGCGGATCGTAAGATAAAGCTACCCAATGGAGCAAAACAGATTGAGTACTTGGTGAAGTGGCGAAAGCTTCCCCGAACCGAAGCCAGTTGGGAGCCCGAAGACGCCCTACGACATGAAGAAGCAGTCATCAACAACTATCAACAAGCGTCGACAGTTTAAGTGGGGGAGAATGTCACGAATGGTCATTGTGCACCCGCAACAACTTCGTTCAACGAACCATTCGTCGTTTTTGCATGCTTGTACAAAGACATGGCAGCATGTTTTGCCTTGGTTTTGTATGTTTTTGCTTGAAAATTGTAAGCAACGATAGTTCGCAGCACTGCAGTGTGACCACTCGCCGCGTTGGGCCGAACTGCTCCAAAATGGCTCCGTTTTCGCGTGCCAGGGCTTGTTTTCTGCAAACCGCAATTGCACCCAAAACGTCAACCATATCAGCACCCTGGAACCCCCTAGGTGGCACAGGGTTGGATGGGGCTCCGGTATATTGTTGGGCGTTGAACAATCTTCACAAGTTCGCATGTTAACTTGACGGGAACTTGCCTTCACGCCCAGCACCCGGTGAGCAGTTGTTTGTGGACTTGTAACTGTTCGTTCTACCTTCTAAAGTCCTTGTTTTCTCCTTCCTCTCTTTTCTCTCTTGCACTCAAGATGCTTGTTGAATTGCTTGTAAAGCTTCCCTCTTCGCGAGACGTCAGGACTTATCTGTCGCTCGTTTTCAATCTAATCAACTTTCTGTTTTATAGGTCCTTCGGGACCTGTACGAGGTTGCAACTAGGCTGAACTTTTGCGGACACATATGTCGCATGGGCGCCTCATGACTTCGGTAATCCCAACTGAGTCCGAAAAGTTGGCGCAAGGGTGTTTTACGACTTAGGCAACTTCAGCTAAGTTTGTGACTTTACCGCAAGGGTGCCTCACGACTTAAGCAAGTCCAGTTAAGTTCGTGACAATATGATGCTTCATTGAAATATACTACAGATTCAAAACAATAACAAAAGTGCACCACCATATTTTTCCATGTTCTATTAAATTGATATTACATTAAAATAGAGCAAAACAATAAGTAAAAGTTAAACGGTGTTATTCACATCTTTGTTGTATTCTAATCATTGAAAGATGATGATGAATGATTTTGAAATTCTCGATGTGTTCAGTCCAGTGATTACATAGTCTAGAAATGTGATGCACCACTGACTGTAGCATCTTGAACCTTTTGCTTCTCACATAGAAAGGACAAAAAAAATCTCAACCATAAAACCTGGAGGCACAGCTTAATTTTTACCTTTTGTTTTTGCTAATCAACAAAAAATCTAAACTATCTAGGACTGGCTACATGAATCCTTTCTTGCCACCAAATTCACTCCAAGAAAAGAAAGAAGAGGAGAGGAATATAGAAAAAAATAGAGCATAAACTTTTATAACTCAAGTTGTAACGTCTCAGAGGGGCTCACAAGACCTTTATTTTAGCCTCTTGCACATACTTTCTCTTGTCTCTCCAAATAACGTGTTTACTCTTTTTGCCACATTAGTTGCAATAAAGAATACGTTGATCAGCATCTACCGATATAAAAACAAGTTGCTTTTGACATGGCAAGTAAATCCCATCGTTTTATGTTTAAGAGCTGATGGAGATGGCATTAAGAGATATCTCAACAACTGGAATGTCGAAACTTCAACAGGTGGTGGTTCTTCTTCCACCACAATATCGCACAAGTTAACTTCATTTTCATATAGATCTCTAAACTCTCTCTCCTTGGGCTCCTCAAGGCCTAACACCAACAGGACATTTATTTAACTATTACATTAATATCCAATAATCTGTTTCTCATTGTAATGAAAGTCAAAGTATGTCTCTTGTCCTCAAGATGCTATACAAGAGGTTCAATGAGTTGTAGTGGTGGGAAATCTCGTAAAAGAAGCGGATCATGTTTGGACTCCCATGGGGGCTAAAGTGGCAGCCGATCTAATTATAGAATGGTCTTATACCAGTACCGAGTATTACACCTATAAATACTGATCCGTATTGTCACGAACGATTGTCGCGCACTTGCAACAACTTCGTTCAACGAACCGTTCGTCGCTTTTGTTTACATGTACAGCTGCTTGGCAGTATGTTTTGACTTGGTTTTATGTTCTTTTGCTTGTAAAAATGTAAGTTCGAACAAGTTGCAGCGCTACAGTGCGACCGCTCACCGAACTGAGCAAAACTGTCTAAAATGGCTCCGTTTTCGCGTGCCATGGATTGTTTTCTGCAGTCCGCTGTTGCACGCGAAATGTCAGCCATCTCAGCACCCTGGAACCACCCGGGTGGCACCATGGGGGATGGGGCTTCGGTATAGTGTCGGGCACTGAACAATCTTTCACAAGTTCGCACGTTACCTTGACGAAAACTTATCTTTGCGCCCGGCACCCGGTGAGCAGCTATTTGTGGACTTGTAGCTGTTCGTTCAACCTTCTAAAGTCCTTGTTTTCCTCCTCTCTTTTTTCTCTTGTGCACGCAAGGTGCTCGCTGAATTGCTTGTAAAGCTTCCCCTTTTGCGAGACGTCGGGACTTGTCCGTCGCTCGTTTTTCGAACTAATCAACTTTCTCTTTTACAGGTCCTTCGGGACCTGAGTGAGGTTGTAAATTGGCTGACCTTTGCGGACGCATATCCCAAGGGCGCTTCGCGACTTAGGCAACTCAAGCTAAGTGCACGTCTTGGCCACAAGGGTGCCTCACGACTTAGACAATTGCAGCTAAGCCCGTGACATTGTGGTATCAGAGCGGGCAAGCAATTCGAGCGAGTAGCGAAGGAACTTCGCAATTTCGCCATGGCAAAGCATCGTGGCGAATCAAGCAAGACGGGACAAGCCGGACCCTTGCCCCAAGCAGCCGCAGGTGGGCTGCAAGTGCATACTCGCTCTTATGCTGTTGGAGCCGCTCAGGAGGAGCGCGATAGCGAACATGATGAGCGAGAAGTTGGCTACTCCCCACGAGCGGAGGAGACGCAATCTGGAGCGCAAACCGGGAAGAAGAGCCATAAGGAGAGACTCACAGCGACGGAAACCCGCTTGGATGTTCTTGAAGCGAGCTTGGAGGAACTCTACCATGGCCAATGAAGGCTTGTTGCGGTAGAGAGCTCGCAAGAAGAAGCTGAATCCCGGATCGACAAGGTTGAGGCCCTAGTCGACCGACTGTCAGATGACACCAAAGACTCCGTGCAACATCTGCAGGAAGTCGTGGCAGAACTCACTTCCAGGGTGACCATGCTCACAAGAGCACCCCGAATGCGGGAGGAAGCAACACTTGCGTTGCGCCATCACAAAACTTGAGGGCACCCGAGCCGCATTGTTATGGAGGTGCCAGAGATGCTAAAGAGCTCGAGAATTTCCTGTTTGACATGGAACAATACTTTCGAGCTACAAGGCCTAATTCTGAAGATACCAAAGTTTCTCTAGCAACCATGTATCTAAACGGAGATGCAAAACTTTGGTGGCGAACCCGTTGGGAGGAGATCCAACAAGGTCGGTGTCGAGTGGACACATGGGAGGACTTGAAGCGGGAGTTGAGAACTCAGTTCCTACCGGAGAACACAAAGTTCGTCGCAAGAAGGAAGTTGAGACAACTCCGCCAAAGTACTTTCATTCGAGACTATGTGAAGCAGTTTTCTGCACTAATGTTGGACATACAGGACATGTCCGAAAAAGATAAGTTGTTCAGCTTCCTCGATAGTCTGAAGCCATGGGCTCAATAAAAACTGCATCGAAGGAATGTCGCCGATGTGATCGGGGCAATTGCGGCCGTAGAAAGACTCACCGACTTTGTTTCCTCTGAAGACCCGGGAAAAAGGAAACAATCTTCAGGAAATCGCCCTCCAAAATATTCTCGGGGGAAGGAGCCCAAGGGCGAATAAAGGAAGACGAGTTCCCACAAAGGGCCAAGCTCAAAAGGCAAGGCCCCGAAACCTGGCGGATGCTTCCTGTGAGGAGGGCCGCACATGGTGAGGGAGTGCCTATAAAAACAGGCACTCAATGCTTTAACAACTTCCATACATCCCCCCAAATCAGACAAGGGCAAAGCCGTCGCCCTCAGTTCTAGCAGTTTAGAATCTAGCAGCGACGAGGAGTCGCAAGGTCCCCGAATGGGAGCAATGCGTTTGTTAAATGCATTGCGGAGTCAAGTGGGGGAGAACATGAAGGCAAAGCCATTAAAAGCAGAGTAGCGTGTTGATGTACATGGACATTAAGCTCAATGGCCAAACAACCCGTGCAATGGTGGACACGGGCGCTACCCACAACTTTATTGCCGATCGAGAAGCAAAGCGACTTGGGCTGATCTTGGAGAAGAACCCAAGTCGGATGAAGGCAGTGAACTCGAAGGCAAAGCGAATCTCCGGGTTAGCAAAAGGAGTCTCTATCAAGATCGGAACATAAAGCGGGAGCACGAACATGATGGCGGTGCCATTGGACGACTTCCAAGTGATTCTTGGAATGAAGTTTATGCACACAGCGAAGTTGGTGTCAATGTCGTTCATAAACTCCCTATGGATGATGAAAGGTGACGACTCCTGTGTGGTTCCCGTCTCTCGAAGAGGAACCAGGGAACCCCAACAGATATCGGCATTACAACTGAAGAAAGGGGTACGAAAAGGTGAATTAACATTCGTGGCTACTATGAAGCTAGAGCCACTCGACGAGAAGGCTATTCATGAACCTGCTGTGGTGGCGAACGTCCTGAAGGAGTTCACAGACGTTATGCCACCCGAGTTGCCGAAGACTCTACCACCACGTAAAGGCATGGATCATCATATTGAGTTGGAGCCAGGAGTGAAGCAGTTAGGTGAACTGCTAAGTGGTGGTCTCATCCGTAGTTCTAAAACACCATTCGGAACTTCAGTTCTCTTCCAAAAGAAACAAGATGGGAGCCTCCAACTATGCGTCGATTATCGAGCCCTCAACAAAGTAACGTTGAAGAATAAGTATCCCATCTCGCTCATCGCGGACTTGTTCGACCAATTGGGCAAAGCCAAGTATTTCTCTAAACTCGACCTCCAGTCGGGGTACTGGCAGGTGCGCATTGCTGAAAGCGACGAAGCGAAGACTACCTGTGTGACCAGGTATGGAGCGTTTGAGTTCTTGGTGATGCCTTTCGGCTTAACCAACGCTCCGGCCACATTTTGCACTCTTATGAACCAACTATTCAAAGAGTATTTGGATAAGTTTGTGGTCGTCTACTTGGACGATATCGTTGTCTATAGCCAAACGCTCGAGGAGCATGTCGAGCACTTTCGGACAATTTTCAAGGTTCTCAGGGAGAACACTTTGTAGCCTACCACTCGGATCCGCAAGATGCTTTCCAAAATGTTCCGACTCGGCTACCCCCCACCAGAACCTCCTACGAAAAGCAAGTCAAAGCCATTTTAGCGGATCGCAAGATAAAGATACCCACTGGAGCTGAGCAGACCGAGTACTTGGTGAAGTGGCGAAAGCTTCCCCGAATTGAAGCCAGTTGGGAGCCCGAAGACGCCCTACAACATGAAGAAACAATCATCAACAACTACCAACAAGCATCGACGAGGGCATCGACAGTTTAAGTGGGGGAGAATGTCACGAATGGTCGTCGCGCACCCGCAACAACTTCGTTCAACGAAACGTTCGTCGCTTTTGTTTACATGTACAGTTGCTTGGCAGCATGTTTTGGTTTGGTTTTATGTTCTTTTGCTTGTAAAAATGTAAGTTTGAACAAGTTGCAACACTACAGTGCGATTGCTCACCGAACCGAACAAAACAACCCAAAATGGCTCCGTTTTCGTGTGCCACGGGCTGTTTTCTGCAGCCCGCTGCTGCACGCGAAATATCAGCCATCTCAGCACCCTGGAACCACTTGGGTGGCACCATAGGGGATGGGGCTTCGGTATAGTGTCGGGCATTGGACAATCATTCATAAGTTTGCGCGTTACCTTGACGGGAACTTATCTTCGCGCCCGGCACCCGATGAGCAGTTGTTTGTGGACTTGCAGCTGTTCGTTCAACCTTCTAAAGTCCTTGTTTTCCTCCACTCTCTCTTTTCTCTTGTGCACGCAAGGTGCTCGCTGAATTGCTTGTAAAGTTTCCCCTTTTGCGAGATGTCGGGACTTGTCCGTCGCGCATTCTTCGAACTAATCAAGTTTCTCTTTTACAGGTCCTTCGGGATTTGAGTGAGGTTGGAAATTGGTTGACCTTTGCAGACGCATATCGCAAGGGCGCTTCGCGACTTAGGCAACTCAAGCTAAGTGCGCGTCTTGGCCGCAAGGGTGCCTCACGGCTTAGGCAATTGTAGCTAAGCCCGTGACAGTATGGTCTGCCACAGGCAAGCTTTGAAACCATGCCCGCGGCATCTACCACTAGTGATAATAAAGTAGCAATAGTTATGGTCTCATCTGAGGTTTAAAATACTGCTTTCCTTGATCAGTACAAGCAGGTATACTTTGGTGACCAGGTTATTTTTCACTCAGTTTGGTCTGATATGGGTTGTACCACCCAATAAGTTCATTGCACTGGTCTTACTGTTGGCACACAGATTGATATCAAACTTAACTGGGAGGTAAGCTTACCGCATGGTACCAGTACTGAATTTTTTTTTTGAGATTTGCCTTTTTTTCTTTCTCTATGAATGTCACCATTTTGGCATCTAAGATACCTATAAAATTAATAAATCATTCCACACGAAAGAACCAAGTTGTAAAAAATCTCAGCGACTTTTGGAAAGTGGATATGCAATTGGCAATGTGTAACATCATGTTCTGCTGGTCAAGGTACTGGGAAAAATCTCCAATTAGCAAAAGAATCACCTGAGGATTGTAACATGCATGTCGTCTCTCCTGTTGTACCTTCAAAGGAGGATGCACAAGAGCCTAACATTGTCCTAGTCTCCATTTGTAGTGTCACAAAGTTGATGTAGAAGTGTTAAGAGGATCTGGAGGTTCAAGAGGTTAATCATCTACTAGTTCATCATCCAGAGAGCATAAAGCCTCCTTTTCATCCACCGATTGGCTAACCCCTCCTTAGACTTTGGATGGCCAAGGTGTAGCCCCATGAAGGCTGTTGTTGTTGTTGCTGTTAAGCTTGGGGCGGTGGTCGATTTGTAGATTGTGAAGGAGCAGTAAGTCTAATAATCCACAAATGGAGGGATAAAGGCATAATTTTGAAAAACAACCTTTTGGTAAACTTGGGTTCTTCGGCATGTGAGGAGATGGAACATGTGGTCTTGGTGTCTCTAAAACTGAAAGGCAAGTTCAGAAAAAGGCCTCTTTAGAGCCATAGAAGAGTCTTGAACAGTATGTAAAGGAAGTTGAAAGACATTTTCATCAGCTGAAACAAGAGCAGAGACGAGCATCACTATCAGATTTCTTCTCTCATCTTCAACTTGGCTCATCACTCAAAAGTTCTTGAAGTTGTGCATCAAAGTGTGTGCTATCATCTCCAAAATTAAGGTCTTCCTCTTGGGCTTAAGCTTTTGTAGATGTATGGTTCGACATCTCAAAGATTATCTTCCTAGATCACACCATCGTAGTCAAACTTGAAATCCAGATTGTAGGATCAAATGATCACACCAAGCCCAGATCCATTCAAGGAGGTCAATTCATGAATTAGTCTCAGATTTGAATTGACTCTTGATAAATAAACACGTGGTAGTCAACTCAAGTTTAGGGAGAGTAAATCAGGCAGTGAAATTGCTGTCTGACAACAGAAAAATGTAAATGCATCTGTTATAAGCTTACTGTTTAGTTGATGCACGAATAATAAAGCATGGTTGTCTTTATCGTTCCGTACCAATGTACCAACCAGCTATCGAAAAGGTACATACATAGTTATATCAAGCCATACAGAGCGCATCGACACATAGTATATGGAGGTGTATCAATGTACCACCTATATCGGTCCTCTATCGGACTGATATATACTGCCTGTACCAAGCGGTATGCTGCGGTACGGCAAATCTTGCAATAAAGTAAGAAGATAAACAAATTGATCTCAAACTACAACCAGAAAACAAAGGGCTTGAGTAATTCCAATTTATTCGTGAACAACATGATTTTAACTTTCTGCAGGTAGAAAGTTCATCTATGTATCCTGCACACGTTCACTGTTTCTACACATGGTGTTGGTATTAAAAAGTTGACCAAATATAAGCATGTATTTTGATTGATTGCAATCAAGTAAAATATACAGTTCATGTTGTTCACACTAACCTGACTGAGAACTGTTATAATCAAAGAGTCCCCGATGGAAAACCATTCATCACTAATACCAAACTGTCGGTTTGATCCAGTGACAAGAAAGACCTGTGAAATAGCCAAAGTTACTCAAGAGAAAACTGAATGTAGTACATTCTAAGTTATTACACGATGCACACCTGTGTCATCCCAAGGGTTGACCCAAAAATTGTTGTCAGAAGAAAGATTTTTCTTAGCGGAACATTCTTTAGAAGCGAATTATACAATGCAACCCCTACCAAGGATGCCACAGAAGTAACAAGCTTGACACGGCCAAGAAATTCTGGAGTAAATCCAAGTTTATTTGTTCTTAATCCAAGCATGGATGCAAAGGGACAACACAAAAAGTTTAGTTCTCAGAATATAAATAAAGAGCTTAATATGCAAACTACCTAGCAAGTATACATGAGAAAAGAAGACAAAGTGGTCAATAAGCACTTCAAACTGGAAAAAGAAAAGGACTGGCACTGAGCCTTTTTCATTGCTAGAGGAACAGCAAGCTACAAAGACTATTAAGTGCAAAACATGTGATCTCAGGTTGCATATTTTGCTAGTGTATGTATTTTAGACAAAGAGCATTTAACAATCAATCATAGGTCAAAACCAGAATCTTACAAGGGTATAACTACATACCGAGATGAGTTTTGGCACTACAAATTTGGTGTAACAAGGTCAAGTGTATGCAATTCAAAGAGCCGGAGGAAAGAAAAAAATAAAAATAGAGCATTTGGTTGCTCTAGGTAGATACAGATGCATCTTCTCCACTTAGATTTCGTCATAAAAGTTTTGGTTACACTATGGAGAATGCAGATTAAATAGCCTTGGCATAGATATCAATACTAATTTATCTCCTTGTTGTAATTTCAGATTCAGGTAATGAAGTTCTAAAGGTGTATGTAAACAACTACAAACATGGATTTATTGCACCATGGTAATCTATCTCAGATTTTTATTTGCAATGTGAAGAATTGCAATCAATATAAAAATTTTTACTGTCAGTGCCCAATAATGAATGAGTGTGATCACACAAGAGGCTAGATGTCTGCATGAAAGAGGGCCATGTTGTCTTGTATCAGTAGGACTATGATGTCCAGAAAAGTTAACTCTACACCTGTAGTTTGTCTTGCAAGTAACACAATCTTTGGGAGAGGTTTAGTGCAAGGTTATGAATGCCATACCGTATCAATGTACCGATTAGCTGTCGGTATGGTACGTACCAAACTATACCGAGTTGTACCGAGTATACCGACACATGATACACTAAACTGTACCAATGTACCACCCGTACCAGTCTTTTATCGGACCGATATGTACTGCCCATACCGAACAGTACAGTATGGTATTGCAAACCATGGTTTAGCATCATAGTAAGGGACACCTACATGACCAAGATTTAAATTAGGGTGCATGTATATTGACCCTTCCTAAACTTCATATTGGTGGGAGCCTTGGGCACTAGGTTGCCGTTTTTCCTAGGGAACACAAAATCTAATCAAAGAAATATATCAAAAAACTTGGACAAAATGGGATAGGAAAAAAAAAATAAAAACTATGTTCTCATATGTACTTATAAGTCAGCTTCAAACTAAGTTGAAACAAATGGGTAAATATTTTATAACACTCATTCTCCACCAACAAATCCCAACTAAGTGCAAATGAACCTAGTAGTCAAATCTAAGGATACCCATGTGACAAAGCTAAAGCAATTTCCATTTCACTTGTTTTGTTAAATTCAAGAAATTCATCCTACATTTTTTGCATATTGAGAGTATAGACTTTTGATTCCAGTGACATGAAACAGTTACGAGTCTCATTTTGTATCCATAACAAGCATAAATTAATAGTGTTATCCATTAATGCATTTTGCTGTCAAAAAAATCTATTACAAGAAATGCCCAGTAAAATAGTTCATTTATAATTTAAATGACCAAGGTTCAGGTCATGAAAACAACCTCTTTGCTTAAAAGGGTAAGACTGCATAAATTGGACCTCCCTATATCCAGCATTAGCAAGAGTCTTATGCATTTGATCGTCTTTTTAGTTTGAAAAATGTAGGAAATCCAAATTTGTTTACATATCAAATTTGAATTACAGATTCACACTTCTCTGTAATAATATTTGAATCTAAAGTGGCTTGCTGAAATGTGACATAAAGATAATCCTCAAAGCCATAAACTTCCTTATAAATTAATACTTCTGATATGTAATGTACAATTGTAAGAGGCATGAGCTTTATATATGTTTTTCTAAAGTTTGACATGGTCTGGGGGATAGAAATACATTAAACTTCGGTTGATTTTTACGATCAAGCATTTGTTTTCTGAAATATTTTTACAAAACAGAAGCAATTTGGTTGTCAGATTAGATATCCAGGGGTTACCCAAAAAAGAAAAGATTCAGTAAGGGCATTTTATCACAAAGGAGATGTAATGGATACTTATTAAAGCAATTCTAGGCTTAAAGCTCAAATAAAGAGAATCCTGAAAAGACTCAGAACTTCTACCCATCTAATCAAGTAAAACCACATTAATGATCAAAGAATCCAACTTGTAATCAGATCATTTTAAAAAGTTCAACAGAATTGTGGCAGTGTGGCCAAAGATAGACATATTTTAGGGTGTAAATGTCAATAAAAATTTCAATCACAACTATTACATCTCACCCACTATCCCAACAACAATAAATACTTATTTTTAGCAGTTTTATGTTTATAATATATGGCCATAAAATGGACATGGATCAATTCATACATCCTTACCTTTTGTTGTGAGTTTTATGCAATCACAATCGAACAAGAAAAAAAATCAAGGTAATGAAGAACTTAATGCGACTTTCCCAAGATAAGACTATTGCAAGAAATGCCTAATCAGAAAGTATAAAATGAGAGGCATCATATCTCAAATGAAATGGAAAGAAATTACTGTAAATCGGTCAGAAATGCAATGTGCATGTTCTTAAACCTACATAAAGAAGAACATGGCAGACTCTGAATGTGGTGTTGCCTGCCACAGGAAAATGAATAATGTCGGCAAAAAGATGTCAGGCTGCTTAATGGCACCCCACAACTGGAAAATACTTTGCTTGGAGCTCTTTAGAAAGCCTGAACTGGTGCTTGAGAGATTATGTCCTCTGGTAGCATTCAAAGCATGTTCTTTTACAAGAATAGCAACTGCTGATGTCATCAATGGAAGAAAAGCAGTAATGCCAAAAACATATCTGCAATACACGACGATGATAAGTTAGAAAGAATTACAAAAATTTTAATATAGAGGACAAGACTCCAGATGCTGTAACAAACCTTACACCATATTTGTTCACTAGTGAACCACTAAAATATGCACTCACAATCCCCCCAAAGGCTGAAGATCCCCAGCATAAAGACTGAAGGGATCCTGATGTGCTCTGTGATTCACCACGAGCCCTTTCAACAACCATTGAATCAACAACCTATAATACATGTCTCAGACTTCAAAAGCACTCATCTAAGCATGAAAAAGAATAATTAGGAGAGCTTATCAGGATGGCAGGTTTCATTAACTAGACAAATATTTTTTTTTAAAATACATCTTCAAATCAATTTGCATAGTAAATAGAAGAGATCAACTCGTAGAGTAAGTGTACCAAAGTAATTATAACACTTACAACATCAGAAAAGGCAACTGAAAGAGATCCAAGAAGAATACAAAGTCCAGCACTATATTTGCTGTCGACAAACATAGCCATTAAGCTCCATGAAAGTGCTCCAAGAAGCCCAGACAGAAAAAGATATGATCTCCTTCGGTAGCCAAAAAGTGGGAACGAGTCACTGCCATTAGATGAATATTTAAGCAACCATATTGCAAAAGATGATAAAGGAATACTACAGACGCGCGAACCTGATAAAACCATAAACAGGTTTGATCAACCATGGCAAAGAAGACAGACCTGTCACAACCGCTGTCTAAATCAGATGGAAAAAAGAGTCAATGTTTATGTGAAGATTACTTTCCAAGTAGGATATCATGTTATCAGTCATAAATTTAAATTAAGCAACATCTGCTAATCACAAGATGGAAAGGAAACATACAATGATAATTATATTTATAAACTATTAACCAAGAAAACAGGAGAAGGAAAACAGGAATGCTACCCAAACTTGAATTTGGAACCAACATATATTACATTTAAAAAAAAAAGAAGGTGACTGACCTCTGCTGGGTCAAGATGAAGATCGTCCTTCAAGTAAAAGTTCACAGCAAGCCTGGCAAGGCCTAAAACTCCTTGCACAAAATACACAATTGCAACTGCAAAGTTGTCGGGGGTCATATCCACTCCAAAACATGTTAAGCTGCTAATCTTGGACTTGTTCCTCCGGATAAGATTTATATGGGAGAAATATGCCCCTCCTGTTGCATCACCAGAAAGTAGCTGATTCCTTGATCCCGAAGTACCTACAATAAGCACATCGATTTTTTTACTACGGATAGTTTTGACCATAAGAAGCTTAAGAATAACATAATGTCAAACTGAAAGGCATTCAGCATTCAGCATTTAAAAATGCCTATAGCTCGTAGGACTATAATGTCAAACTGAAGCTCAGGATCAGTACCCAAGTTAAATTCATAAATCACCTGTCATCCTAATAAATGTATCACTCCATCATGTTCATTTCAGAGAAGACAGAAGTTATTAACTATTTGAAAACAGTTAAGAATTATCTGCCCAGAGAGACAAAAAGAGGACAAAACTAATCACAGATGATACTTCTCAGATAAAACCCGATCTGCTCCCCATCATAGGTACAATTACTAGAAAGATTTCGCCTGGAGCAAAGAAAAAGACCTACTTTTGTAGATTTGCTACTTAACCGGTGGACGATTTAACTATTTGTCAATGGTTTCACCCAAATTGAGTTCAGACACCACAATCAGAAAAATTCGGCCTACCGAGATGAAATTAATCAAAGAAATTTACAGAAAATAAAGATTCGAGATGTTGGGGCAGGGGGAATCGGCGGGTTTGACCGAAGGTTAGTGGGATCGCCACCGACAGGTCGGGAACAGAGAAGGGAATCGGCCAAAGAAACAAACCCACCGATCCTGCGGTCGGATTCAGGCATCTCGATGCCGACACTTTCGGGCTCCAGCGGGCGCCGAGAGGCCTCCTCCTCGTCGCGGCTTTCGCCGATATCGCCGCCGCCGTCCTTCCGGCGGAGAGGCGACAGGGTGGCGGCGGAGGGGGACGTCATGCCGCCGCCTTCCGTTTCGGCGGCAGCGGGCGGTAGTGGAGGGAGAACCGAAGGGGGGATCGAGGACGAAGGAAAGGGGCGGCGATTGCAGAAACGCAGGACTTCACCATAAGCTGTGGAACGTAACAATACATTTCTTTTACGCAAAATGACGAATATATTCCTCTTCAACCCGTAATCTCCACACCTACCCTTATAAAATTAGCTTAAATAAAAACATAGTTATTATATGAATAAATCAAACATCGGAGATCAGTTTAGACACCAATACACAACTTAAACAATTAAATACAGTTTATAACTCTTTAAATTATCCTCAAATCCTCTCTTAATCTCCATCTCCCACACATTATAAGTGCAATCATTTTCAATCAAATGATTGATGATTCACATCATCGTCATCATCATCATCATCATTATTATTATTATTATTATTATTTATACTATATAAACTATAATTAAGCATGAAAGTTCTTTATGAAGTTCTCCACAGATCAAACATTAGGAATGCTCCTAAATTACACTGTAATCACCTCACGAACAAGATTAGAATCCTCGTTGCAGAACTAATGGCTACACGACCTTTCAGTTTCTTCCAAGCCACAGCATGAACAATTGCAGATCTTTTCCATCCTCTGTGTTGGCTCCATAGAAGACAACAGAGAAGCTAGAACTCCGCTACCAAAGTTTGTCCCCACAACGGCAGGTTATCCTCGGGGCTGACGACGTCGTCTCGAGGCAGAATCACCAGCGGCGGCGGGCCCGCGTAGGGCGAAGGGTTGGGCCCAGGAATCGGTGCCGCACGAGGGGGCACCGGCGGCCGGGGCGTCGATTTTTGTGAAAGGGTCGACCTGCTGCTGCCCGTCCGTCGGTGCCCGACGAACGCAGCTCTCCGCGGTGCAACGCTGGCGAGAAGCCGCAGAAGGCGGAAGAAAAGGGCGGAGGACGAGATCTCTTTGTGGTGGCCAAGTAGTACAGAGGAGAGGAGACGGGCATCGTTGGCTACCCTTTTGGTGAGTGAAAGTCAAAGAAGAGGTACTCGTCGAATCATGCACGCGAGCAAACTGGTATAGCCATGCATGGCAGCGACGGTGGAGGGGAGGAGACGGACACACGTGTGCAACAGGTTAAGTAAGAGGTACCGGGACGCGTGTTACTGTTGCCAGCGGTGGCCGTTGGGAGTCGAGGTGGTGTTGGGTTGCGAGATCCGATGGCGTAGTTTTTGGTCCCTTTACTGTCATGATGGATCTGTAAGTGACACATGACGGAGTTAAAAGTATTCGAAGGTATATATACACACACATATGCAAAACCTCGTTTTTGAATGGTAAAAGAATAATAAAACACTTACAGATGTTCTCTGTCTTCTTTGTTCTTCCTAACGAGGATAACACTGAGAAGCATTCACTCACATTAACACAGCAGGAGTGATCAGTTACATTACGTGCATGAAGAAGGATAATTCTAAGTAACAAGTTCATGTAAAAAACTTCAAGCAGTTTTCCCAATCATCATATCATCCACCATTGTCCAACGTGTTGAGATATAACGAGGATGAACAGATTTGACATTTCTCACGCAATCTTTATCATGAGTAAGAAGATTACATAGCAGGGCTTGCAGATCACAGTGAATGACAGAAGTGAAACAAGAGACATGGCTTGGAGACTCCTACAGATCCATTATCCGAAAACCCCAAAAACTAAATCTGTGCTATGGTTCGAGCAACAGCATGCTGAAAAATAAGTCGACTTGGAAAACCATTAGGGTTGACCATCATAGTTGTTTAACAATGTAACGATAGTTCTACATGTTTTAGATATTTTAAGAAATACAAAAAATAGCAGCAGATGATAGTACCCAGATTTATGAAGGATAAATCAATTGGGATAGCCACCGATGAAAGAACCAACAAATACTGTGGAGCAAAGCATCCAACTACCTCTCCCAAGCTTGCCAATAGGATCAGACAGCTTATTAGCATTCGATAAAATCTGCCTCATGGTACATGCATCACCTGAATAGATTGCAACATGTCGGACAGTGCGATGACCAGGTCACCAGGCTGGATCATTCCTCTTGCCTTGAGCAAAGAAAATGTGCGGTTGAGGTTGCTCTCCATGTCATCGGATAAACTAAGACAGAAGGGTATGAGACCCCATTGAAGGTTCAGGCGTCGCCTCAAAGATGTTGAGGATGTAAATGCAAAGATCGGGCAATCAGGGCGGCACCGTGAAAGAAGAGAAGCCATGTGACCTGTCTTTGTGTACACAAAGACTGCATCCACTTCCAAGCTGTTAGCTGTGAAGCATGATTGACAGGATCAGGAGCAACAAACAAGTTCTTATCATAAGCACTGGAACAAAGATATGATACTAGACTAACCGCACAAAGCATATCGGGGATTGGCTAAAAAAAGACAATAAAATCAAATGCATAAAAAGGTGGCACAAAATTAGCATATTTCTGTTGTCCAGTAATCATGCACAAATGGATGGCATTGCCAACTAAAATTATATTATTGCTGCAGATAAAATATTACTTAAAAGGTTGCCATAGACTAACCAGGTCTTATTTGAATTGAGAGCATCTTTTTAGACGGTAAATCAATCAAAAAATAAAAGGAGATTTTATTCATGTCACATACAAATTCATACAGCACAACATAAAATTTCTAATAGAAACAGTATTGGCAAGGAATCAACTGGGGTTCAAAAATATAAATTTTCCCATCCCAGAAGCTTAAATTCAACAAATCTGGAAACAATTACTTACATTTAGAATATCATCACTAAATGTCAAAGTACAAAAAACATCTCCATGTATAAAAAATAAAAGAATATATAACTCAGAAGAAAGAAAAAATACAGATAGCAGCCAAAATAACTCGTCACTAGAACAACATAACTCATTGAAGCAAAGAAATTCAGATAACATGTACCGATGAATGGTTATCAATGCCATGCTATTGTTAAAGAGCCTAAGCTAAGGAATCACTTCACAAGGACAAGATAGTGTAGTGAGGAAGCTGCATAAAGACTTGGGACCTGAGTGCTGGAGAGCATGTGCTCTGCTTCCCCTCCCCTGGCTGAGGCTCCACTTGCAGGGGCGGACGGGCCCCCCGATCCCCCTTTCTTCCCCTGCCGCTACAGAAACCTCTGAGGCAACACCTCCCTCTAAGCCGCTGAATCAGGAAAACTCCACTGAAAAGAACCCTGCCCCCAACCAGAGTTCTCCCCCAGTCTCCAAAACCCCTCCCTTTTTCTGGACTAGTCTTTTCCAACAAACATCCTTTGTAGACCCATGGCAATTCGATGCAGACTTGGTTGCAAAGATAGCGAAGATCCAGAAACATTCTAGGCATGTTTAGATCTTAGATCCAATGGAGGTGCACAACTCGAAGCTCTGTTTATATGGGAAATTCTTTGGGAAAGCCCAACCCTTGGAGGTTCTTAGAGCAAAGCCCCCTTCCCTCTGGAAGCTACAATCAACACTCCAGATCATCGACCTCACCTGTGGGTACTTGTGCTTCCACTTTCAGAACGAGCAAGACATGATGAACACGCTAACAAGAGGTCCCTAGTTTCTACGGGGAGTGGCGTTAAACCTCTTTCCTTAGTGTGAAAACTTCCAGCCACTCACGGAGACAATGATGACAGCATCTACATGGATCCAACTACCCAGACTCCCCATGGAGCTGATGTTCCCCATAATCCTATTCCGAGTCGTCACCTGCATAGGAAACCCGCTAAAGGTAGATGCAATGACAGCCTCGAGTGCACGAGGAAGGTATACTCGCGTCTGCATTATGCTTGATTACTCATAGCCATTACCTAAGGGCATCTGGGTTAGAACAGAGGATACCAACTTCTTCCAAACTATCGCCTACAAAAAACTACCAAATTTCTGTTCTTCTGGTGGTGTGGTGGGCCAATAATGTCAATCAGTATGGCCGCAGCAAGCTGTCGGAGAAACCAACCCCGACGGGCAAGGAGGGCTCCGGCAGGCAGGGCTTTCGCGAACTGTTGATCAGCAACAAAGAAGAACGTTTTGTTCAGGTTGACACCGAGGCCTTTGAGGAGATGTACGGGCCTCAGATCAAAGTCAAAAGAAGGACCTGTAACAGCAATCATCCCTCTCACAACGGTCATGCACCCACTGCCCATTACAACAAGGCCTCTAATCCCGCTCCTAACCCAGATCTCATGGATAAGGGCTTAACAAGGGCCCAGGACCCACAACCTCAACTACATTCTACAACACCCAAATCTCAACACGCTCAGAGTCGACCAGGCCAGCTCACACTCCCCCATACCTAAACTTGCTGCATTTAATACTTCCCCTCCATCCCGAGACTACACTGGCTAAAGTGTCCTCTTCAAAGGACACAAGCAGCACAAGGCATCCCACCCACGTGAAACCCTACATCACCCCGTTAGTGCCGCCCTCGAAACCATAAACCTTGGCTGCATCAACCTCTTCGTCTGCACCACCCCTCCCTGCAATCGAAGGAGTGAATCCTAACCATATCTCTCGGTCAGAGCCTTGCCCAGCCATCCTATACCCGTCAAACCTCCCTCCCTCCCTCCACTCCCCTAGCCACATAACTGAGCACCCAAAGAAACCCTATCCACCTTCCCTCCCCTTCCAAAAAGGGCTGGCCGCCCCTCTAATCCCTCAAATCCTCCTAGTTAATCCCTTCAATACTCCCCCCTATATTTTTCTAATCCACCCACCTAATTCAACTGATGGCCGCTTCACCTTTAAAGCTTCTCCCCAGTGCTTTCAAAGCCCCTAACCACGTGGTCCGTCGCCTCCACAAAATGATCTCTTTAGAAACCTCATTGACAAGGTGGAGCAGGCGTTCCGCTGAGCTACGGACTGTTCCAAGAAAGACGATGGCGCTTTCCTGCACGATGAAGATGACACTGAATGGATAAGGCTCTTGCAAAAACAAGGTTCGAAGGTGAGGAAACTACCGATTTAGGGAAGTCCCCGCACTTGACTCCTTACATTGAAATATAAATCCAAGAAGAAGGTAGACAACTAAAATCTCACTACTGAGTCTGCCATTACCACAAGTACCATGATCACCCTCTTAAAGTTCCGCTGAGCTACGGACTGTTCCAAGAAAGACGATGGCGCTTTCCTGCACGATGAAGATGACACTGAATGGATAAGGCTCTTGCAAAAACAAGGTTCGAAGGTGAGGAAACTACCGATTTAGGGAAGTCCCCGCACTTGACTCCTTACATTGAAATATAAATCCAAGAAGAAGGTAGACAACTAAAATCTCACTACTGAGTCTGCCATTACCACAAGTACCATGATCACCCTCTTAAACCCAAATGATAAAACATCCTGTTCCACGAAAGACGATGGCGCTTTCCTACACGATGAAGATGACCCTGAATGGATGAGGCTCTCGCAAAAACAAGGTTCGAAGGTGAGGAAACCACCGATTTAGGGAAGTCCCCGCACCTCACTCCTTACATTGAAATATAAATCCAAGAAGAAGGTAGACAACTAAAATCTCACTACTGAGTCTGCCATTGTCACAGGTACCACGATCACCCTCTTAAACCCAAATGATCAAACATCCTAATATCCTCTTGTAGAAATATAAAGGGGTCCAAAAGAAGGATGCCTCAGGACACATCCGACACCTGATAGGCTCAACCCATATCTCAATCTTCATTCTCCTGGAGACCCACCTTTCGCTCAAGGAGGTCGTGGCCTTCACTGGAAGGCTTGGCAAGGAATGGTACGAGGATATCACCCAAGCCCAAGGTCAAGCAGATGGAATATTGGTTGCTTGGAGATTCGACCAAATAAGAATGCACCCAATATGTAAGAATCAACAATGCGTTCACTTAATAGTGGAACAACAAGGTACACTTCCTTGGTTCCTTATGTCAGTCTATGCTAGAACTCATGTTGGTCTTCATATGTCTCTCTTGAATAATCTTTCTAACTTGTAACTTTCTGACATTCCTTAGATGATTTGTGGGGATTTTAATTGTGTTACTTCGGCTTCTGAGAAGTCTGATGGCAAAAAATTTCTGCTTAGTTCTTTTGTAATTGCTTTTCGAGATTTCCTCTTGGATTGCAATCTTAATGACATCGACTCTTTGGGACCGACTTTTACTTGGTGTACTAATAGGTTCGGTGTCTCTCAGGTCTCCACTGGCCTAGACATAGCTCTTGCATCTGATGTTTGGCTTTATTCCTTCCTGCATGCTCATGTTAAACATCTCCCCCAGAATTTTTCGGATCACACGCCCCTACTTATTTCCCTCAACCACTCTGATCATGCTAAGAACACTTATAGACCATTTAGATTTAAGAACATTGGTAAGGCATT
Organism: Musa itinerans; assembly: GCA_001649415.1. NCBI lineage: Eukaryota > Viridiplantae > Streptophyta > Magnoliopsida > Zingiberales > Musaceae > Musa > Musa itinerans. The sequence continues at coordinate 121,989 of LVTN01000638.1, read as the reverse complement.
GATTAATATTGAGGTTGAGATCAAGGCCCTTGAGCTTAAAGAGAATAACTCTACCCTCACCCTGAAAGACCACACTAAGCTCCGATGCCTCCACAACAAATTTACAACTCTCTCTAGACAAATCCATCTCAAATGGAGCGCTACAGCTAAGACTAAATGACTCCAAGAAGTCGATAAGAACACAAAATACTTTCACCATATTGTGAGACAAAGGAGGAGAGCCAACACAATCCACTCCATCAAGTTGGACAACAAAGTCACCAATGAAAACATTGACAACATTAGAAATGCCTTCACCAAGTTGTCACGAACAGTCGTCGCTTTTGCATGCTTGTACAGGCATATGGCAGTATGTTTTGCCTTGGTTTTGTGTGTTTTTGCTTGAAAAATGTGAGCAACGATAATTCGCAGCTTTGCAGTGCGATCGCTCGTCGCGTCGGGCCAAACTGCCCGAAAATGGCTCCGTTTTCGCGTGCCACAGCCTGATTTCTGCAGACCGCAGCCTCACGCAAAACGTCAGCCATTTTAGCACCCTGGAACCCCCCGGGTGGCACTAGGGGGGATGGGGCTTTGGGATAGTGTCGGGTGTTGAACAATCTTCACAAGTTCGCACGTTAGCTTGATGGGAACTTGCCTTCGCGCCCGACACCCGGTGAGCAGTTGTTTGCGGACTTGCAACTGTTTGTTCAACCTTCTAAAGTCCTTGTTTTCTCCTTCCTCTCTTTTCTCTCTTGCACTCAAGGTGCTCACTGAATTGCTTGTAAAACTTCCCTCTTCGCAAGATGTCGGGACTTGTTCGTCGCTCATTTTCAAACTAATCAACTTTCTATTTTACAGGTCCTTTGAGACCTGTATGAGGTTGTAACTTGGCTGACCCTTTGCGGATGCATATGTCGCAAGGGCGCCTCATGACTTAGGCAATCCCAACTAAGTCCGAGGAGTTGGCACAAGGGTGCTTTACGACTTAGGCAACTCCAACTATGTCTATGACTTTGCCGCAAAGGTGCCTCACGACTTAGGCAATTCCAGCTAAGTCCGTGACATTGTGGTATCAGAGCGGGCAGGCAATTCGAGCAAGCAGCGAAGAAACTTCACAATCTCGCCATGGCAAAGCATCGTAGTGAATCGAGCAAGATTGGACAAGCCGGACCATTGCCCCAAGCAGCCGCAGGTGGGCTGCAAGTGCAAACTCGCTCTCATACTGTTGGAGCCGCTTAGGAGGAGCGCGGCAGCGAACATGATGAGCGAGAAGTTGTCTACTCTCCGTGAGCGGAGGAGGCACAATCTTGAGCACCAACCAGGAAAAAGAACCATAAGGAGAGACTCAACGGTAGAAACCCGCCTAGATGTTCTTGGGGTAGAGAGTGTTAGAGCTGGCCCCAAGAAATTACCAAAGGGTAATTTGGCAACCTAATAAAGACAATAAACCAGAATAAAAATAAAAGAAACAAGAACACCAAATTTACGTGGTTCGGTCAATTGACCTACATCCACGGACGAATGAGGAGCAAATCACTACTATAAAAGAGGGACAATTACAAAAGCCTTAGGAAGATGTTCCTAGGCCATAAAACACCCAAACTATACTAAACAAGAAAAACACAAACTATAAGCCCAAACTATTTAACTAAGTGTGGACTTAAACAAAAAACAAACACTTAGGTTTTTCTTGTGGTGCATTTGACTTCAAAGCCTAGGCCCTTATTTATAGTTTAAACAAGAGATACCAAACTTGATTTTCCTAATGTGGGACTATGTGGGACTTGCCAAACTAACAAATCTCCACCTTGGCATGTCCCAACAATACTTGCTTCACCTTCTTCACAAAAGCCCTAATGGGCAATCACCAACAATGAACATCAACCAAGTCCAAGCACTGCTTGAACTTATGAACCGGAAGAGGTTTCGTAAACATATCAGCTGGATTGTCCTTCGTATGAATTTTCTGAACAAGGACCTTTCCCTCAAAAATGATATCCCGAATAAAATGAAACTTCACATCGATGTGTTTTGTCCTCTCATGATACATCTGGTCTTTAGTCAAATGAATAGCACTTTGACTATCACAGTAAATTGTAGTAACACCTTGATGCAGACATAATTCGTCGAACAAACCTTTTAACCATAAAACTTCTTTGATCGCCTCTGTCATTGCCATATATTCTGCCTCTGTAGTAGATAAAGCTACGACAGGTTGTAAGGAAGCTTTCCAACTAACTGCACAACCACCAACGTAAAAAACATAGCCTGTTAAAGATCTTCGTTTATCAAGATCTGCAGCATAATCAGAGTCGACGAAACCAACCAAAGTGTCACGATTTTTTTCAAACTCCAAACAAGCATTTGAAGTCCCTTGCAAGTATCTAAGAATCCACTTCACAGCCTGCCAATGTGTTTTACCCGGGCGAGACATATATCT
>LVTN01000638.1:105939-116932 GCA_001649415.1 Musa itinerans | reverse complement strand
CCTTTTGCTTTAATTTATTTTTCAATTTAAAGCAATCAGTCTTAATGTGCCCCATTTTATGACAATATCTGCATTCTAAATTTCTATGTCTGGATTTAGATCTAGATTTAGATCTACTACTGTCAAATTCTCTTTTATCCATTCTACCCCTGACAACCAGACCCTCGGCCTGATTCCCTCTACTTTCCTCAGTGATATCCCTGTCTATCTGCTCCTTAGATTTTAGTGCAGATTTAATTTCCTGATACAAAATTGTTTCTTTTCCATAAATCATAGAATCATGGAAATGCTTAAAAGATTGGGGAAAAGAACACAAAAGTAATAGGGTCTTATCCTCATCATCAATTTTTGCATCTATATTCTCCAAATCTATAACCAAGGAATCAAATTTATCAAGATGTGAGAGTATAAATGTACCTTCAGTCATTCGAAGCATATACAAACTCTACTTCAAGTAGAGACGATTCTCTCATATACAAGGCTTTAAGCTTGTCTCACATGCTCTTAGCCATAGTCTCAGTAGCTACCTCCCGTAAAACCTCGTCAGAGAGATTTAGAATAACACTGGATTGGGCTTTCTTATCCATACCCGCAAGATCTTCCTTTGTCGTACTATCTGAAATGTTCTCAGCTCTCTGTAGTGCCAAATCAACTCCGTCTTGAATCAGAATAGCCTCCATTTTGAGCTGCCACATGCCGAAGTTGACATTTCTATCGACTTTCTCGACAACGATCTTTGTTATTGTCATCGTTGCCAAAAGATCCCGAAACCAAGCTCTGATACCAGTTTGTTAGAGCTGGCCCCAAGAAATTACCAAAGGGTAATTTGGCAACCTAATAAAGACAATAAACTAGAATAAAAATAAAAGAAACAAGAACACCAAATTTACGTGGTTCGATCAATTGACCTACATCCACGGACGAAGGAGGAGCAAATCACTACTATAAAAGAGGGACAATTACAAATGCCTTAGGAAGATGTTCCTAGGCCATAAAACACCCAAACTATACTAAACAAGAAAAACCCAAACTATAAGCCCGAACTATTTAACTGAGTGTGGACTTAAACCCAAAGCAAACACTTAGGTTTTTCTTGTGGTGCATTTGACTTCAAAGCCTAGGCCCTTATTTATAGTTTAAACAGGAGATACTAAACTTGATTTTCCTGATGTGGGACTATGTGGGACTTGCCAAACTAACAGAGAGTTTGTAAGAAGAAGCTAAATCCCGAACCGATAAGGTTGAGACCCTAGTCGATCAACTGACGGACGATACCAAAGACTCCGTACAACATTTGCACGAAGTCGTGGCATAACTCACTTCCAGAGTGATAGCGCTCACAAGGGCACTAAATGCGGGAGGGAGCAACACCCGCGTTGCGCCGCCACAAAACTTGAGGGCATCTGAGCCTCATTGCTATGAAGGTGCTAGGGGCGAAAAGGTGCTCGAGAATTTCTTATTTGACATGAAACAGTACTTTCGAGCTATAAGGCTCGATTCCGAAGATACAAAAGTTTCAAAAGCAACCATGTATCTGAATGGGGATGCAAAACGTTAATGACGAACCCATTAGGAGGAGATCCAACTAGGTCGGTGTTGAGTGGACACATGGGAGGACTTGAAGCGGGAGTTGAGAACTAAGTTTCTACCCGAGAACACAGAGTTCGTCGCAAAGAGAAAGCTGAGACAAATCCGCCAAAGTACTTCCATTCGAGACTATGTGAAGCAATTTTTGCACTGATGTTGGACATACAGGACATGTCCGAGAAGGATAAGCTATTTAGCTTCTTCGATGGCCTGAAGCCATGGGCTCAACAAGAACTGCATCGAAGGAATATCACCGATGTGATCAGAGCTTCTTCGATGGCCTGAAGTCATGGGCTCAACAGGAACTACATCGAAGGAATATCACCGATGTGATCGGGGCAATTGCGACCACAGAAAGGCTCACCGACTTTGTTTCCTCGGAGGACTCAGGGAAAAGAAGACAATCGTCAGGAAATCGCCCTCCAAAATATTCTTGAGGGAAGGAGCCCTAGGGCGAGCAAAGGAAGAAGAGTTCCCACAAAGGGCTAAGCTCAAAAGGCAATGCCCTAAAACCTGACAGATGCTTTTTGTGCGGAGGGTCGCACATGGTGAGGGAGTGCCCACAGAAACAAACACTCAATGCCTTAATAGCTTCAATCCATCCCCCCAAATCAGACAAGGTCAAGGCCGTCGCCCTCAGTTCAAGTAGTTCAGAATCCAGCAGCGATGATGAGGAGTCGCAAGGTCCCGGATGGGAGCAATGCGTTTGTTAAATGCATTGTGAGGTCAAGTGGGGGAGAACATGAAGGCAAAGCCATAAAAGGCAGGGAGTAACGAGCTGATGTACGTGGACATTAAGCTCAATAACCAAACAAATCATGCAATGGTGGACACAGGTGCTACTTACAACTTTATTGCCGATCGAGAAGCAAAGAGACTTGGGCTGATCTTGGAGAAGAACTTAAGTCGGATGAAGGCAGTGAACTCGAAGGCCAAGCAGATCTCCGGTTGGCACAGGGAGTCTCCATCAAGATCGGGACATGGAGCGGGAGCACAAACATGATGACGATGCCATTAGACGACTTTCAAATGATTATCGGAATGAAATTCATACACACAGCGAAGTTGGTGCCAATGTCGTTCCTGAACTCCCTATGTTTGATGGGAGGTGACGACCCTTGTGTGGTTCCCATCTCTCGGAGAGGAACCAAGGATCCTTAACAAATATCGGCATTATAATTAAAGGGGTACGAAAAGAAGAATTAACCTTCGTGACTGCTGTGAAGCTTGAGCCACTTGACGGGGAGGCCATTTATGAACTTGTTGTGGTGGCAAACATTCTAAAGGAGTTCACAGACATTATGCTACCCGAGTTGCCGAAAACTCTGCCGCCACATAGAGGCGTGGATCATCATATTGAGCTGGAGCCGAGAGTGAAGCCTCCAGCAAGACTACAAGACTACCATATCGCATATCCCCTCCAAAGTTGGCAAAACTCAAAAAGCAATTAGACGAACTGCTAAGCGGTGGTCTCATCCGCAGTTCTAAAGCACCATTTAGAGCTCCAATTCTCTTCCAAAAGAAACAAGATAGAAGCCTCTAACTATGCGTTGACTATCAAGCCCTCAACAAGGTGACAGTGAAGAACAAGTATCCCATCCCGCTCATTGCGGACTTGTTCGACCAACTGGGCAAAGCAAAGTATTTCTCCAAACTCGACCTCCGGTCGGGGTATTAGTAGGTGCGCCTTGCTGATGACAACGAAGCGAAGACTACGTACGTGACCAGGTATGGAGCGTTTGAGTTCTTGGTGATGCCTTTCGACTTAACCAATGCTCCGACCATATTTTCAACTCTTATGAACCAACTATCAAGCAGTATTTGGATAAGTTTGTGGTCGTCTACATGGACGATATCGTCGTATACAGCCAAACGCTCGAGGAGCATGTTGAGCACCTTCGGACAATTTTCAAGGCTCTCAGGGAGAACACTTTGTTCGTGAAAAGGGAGAAGTGCTACTTTGCTCAAACGAAGATCTTATTCTTGGGGCATCGAATCGATAATGGTTCCATTCGGATGGACAAAATCAAAAGTGCAAGCTGTTGCGGAATGACGAACTCTAAAGAAGGTGCCGGAGCTGAGATCCTCGGTTTCGTCAACTACTATCGATACTTCATAGCTGGGTATTCGAAGTGCGCAGCTCCACTGACGGAGTTGCTGAAGGAGCAGCCTTAGAGATGGTCCAACAAATGTGAAGCGATATTCCAAGATCTAAATGTTGCTATATTAGAAGAACCGATGCTCAAATTGCCGGACTATGGGGAGCCTTTTGAAGTCCATACAGATGCTTTAGAATTCGTTATTAGAGGAGTACTCATGCAGGAGGGCCACTCGATGGCCTACGAGAGTAGCAAGCTCAACGAGACCAAGTGGCGGTATCCGGTGCACGAGAAGGAGATGACAGCGGTGGTCCACTGTCTACGAGATTGGTGGCAATATCTTTTCGAATCGCGATTTGTGTTGAGGATGGACAACATCGCTTTGAGTTACTTTCAAACTAAAAAAAAACTCCCCAAAGCAAACACGATGGTAGGACTTCCTGGTCGAATTTGATATGGCAATGGAGTACAAGCCTGAAAAAGCAAATGTCGTAGCCAATACGTTGAGCCTGAAAGTGGAGCGGGTGAATGCCTTTCAGCTGGAGGGCAGAGGCCAAGTTGATAATAAAGAATGTGGTGAAATATTGGGGAGTTCCGCACAATATCATCAGTGATCGAGATGCTCGGTTCTGGGACGATTATGGACCGAGCTATTCAAATTATTGGGGTCGAAGTTATACTTCTCCATAAGCCTCTACCCCTAGACGGATGGCCAAACTGAAAGAATAAACTAGCTCCTTGAGCAATATCTTCGGCACTACGTGAGTACCAACCAACGAGATTGGGTGAAGCTGTTGGACATTGCCCAATTCTCCTACAACATGCAGCGGAGCTCTACATCCGACAAGAGCCCCTTCGAGATCATTATAGGATAACAACCATCGACTCCTCACTCCTTGGCTATCGGGTATATTGGGAGTAGTCCATCAGCATATCACTTTGCAAAAGAATGGCACCGAAACGCAGATATTGCACGGGCTTACTTGGAGAAGACGACCAAAAAGATGAAGAAGTGGGTAGACTTGAGAAGGTGACCACAAGAGTTCAAAGTCAGCGATTTAGTGTTGGTGAAGATCCAACCAGCATCACTCAAATTCTTTAGACACAAAGTACACAAAGGATTGGTGTACAAATATGAAGGGCCCTTTTCAATTATTAGTAGGGTGGGCAATGTCTCTTATAAGTTATAGCTGCCGGCGTGGCTCAAAATTCACAATGTTTTTCATGCCAGCAACTTGAAAGCCTACCATTCAGATCCGCAAGATGCTTCTCAGAGTGTTCCAACTCGGCTACCCCTAATCAGAGCCTCCTACGAGAAGCAAGTTGAAACCATTTTAGCGGATCGTAAGATAAAGCTACCCAATGGAGCTGAGCAGACCGAGTACTTGGTGAAGTGGCAAAAGCTTCCCTGAACCGAAGCCAGTTGAGAGCCCTGAAGACGTCCTACGACATGAAGAAGCAGTCATCAAAAACTACCAACAAGCGTCGACAGTTTAAGTGGGGGAGAATGTCACGAACGGTCGTCGCGCACCCGCAACAACTTCGTTCAACGAACCATTTGTCGCTTTTGCATGCTTGTACAAAAACATGGCAACATGTTTTGCGTTGGTTTTGCGTGGTTTTGCTTGAAAAATGTAAGCAACGATAGTTCACAACGCTGCAATGCGACCACTCGTCGCGTCGGGCCGAACTACCCCAAAATGGCTCCATTTTTACGTGCTACGGCCTGTTTTCTGCAGACTGTAGTCTCACGCAAAACGTCAATCATCTCAGCACCTTAGAACCCCCCGAGTGGCACCAGGGGGGATGAGCTTCAAGGTAGTGTCGGGCGTTGAACAATCTACACAAGTTCGCACGTTAACTTAATGGGAACTTGCCTTCGCGCCCGACACCCGGTGAGCAGTTGTTTGCAGACTTGCAATTGTTCGTTCAACCTTCCAAAGTCCTTGTTTTCTCCTTCCTCTCTTTTCTCTCTTGCACTCAAGGTGCTCGCTGAGTTGCTTGTAAAGCTTCCCTCTTCGCGAGACATCGGTACTTATCTGTCGCTCGTTTTCAAACTAATCAACTTTCTGTTTTATAGGTCCTTCGGGACCTGTATGAGGTTGCAACTAGGCTAATCCTTTGCGGACGCATATGTCGCAAGGGTGCCTCATGACTTAGGCAATCCCAGCTAAGTCCGAGAAGTTGGCGCAATGGTGCTTCACGACTTAGGCAACTCCAGCTAAGTCTGTGACTTTACCGTAATGGTGCCTCACGACTTAGACAATTCTAGCTAAGTTCGTGACAAAGTGGTATATAGACCTTTGGAACTTCCCTTTCCTTTCCACCACCCATCCCTCCTGGCCTCTCTTGCCAACTATCTCATCTAGTTCCCATAGTGGACTCACAATTGAGTTTACCCTCTTTAAAATCACAAGAACTCTTAATAATATGGGCCTCAGGAAGAGCCCGGGCCCTGACGGATACACCGTGGAATTTTGCAAGAGCTACTGGAGCTCATTGGGGCCAGACATCCTTAAGGTTTTCAAAGATTTCCACTCTTACTCTAGAATTCCCCTCTTTTGGTCTAGAACCTACTTGGTTTTCATTCCTAAGAAATCTAATCCTATTGTAATTTTTGACTTTAGACCCATTTCTCTTTGTAACGTCTTGTATAAACTCCTCTCTAAGGTTATTGTTAATACAATGAAGAACCTGCTAAATGACCTAATTGCACAAAACCAATGCACCTTTATACCGAGCCGTTCCGTACACGATAATATTACCATCGCCTACGAATTGGCCCACACCATGTACAACTTTAAGGCCAAGTCCTCTCTGGCCCTTATTAAACTTAACCTGACTAAAGCCTTTGACTCGATGGGAGACAATCACTAGTGCTTTGCAGTGTATGAACTTTCCCCTCCCATTTATCGATTGGGTCAATGAATGCATCTCTTCACCTAGCTTCTCCTATATTATCAATAACTCTCCATCCCAATGGTTTCATAGTCACAAAGGCATTAGCCAAGGGGATCCTCTATCCCCCCTGCTCTTTGTCATAGAGCAACTGATCTTCACCGACATTTTAGATGAACTTTTCGATAGAAAAAAGATCTCTCCTTTCAACATAAAGGGCTTTAAAATCACCCACATGATGTTTGTCGATGATATTATCCTTTCCATCAGAGCTAATGTCAAATCTTGCAGACATCTCCTTAAGGCCTTGAAGTCATATTCGGCCATTATGGGCCTTCAGGTCAATAAGGGCAAATCTGAGATCCTATTTCATAAAAGTAACAATCCGACCACTAAACACCAGATCAGCAACAACCAAGGTATAAAAGATGGCAGTTGGCCCCTTTACTATCCAGGCGCCTATATCCATTACAACAGATTGCCCAATAGGTATCAGGACATTATGATTGAAAAGGTCCTCGCAAGATTTCAGGGCTGGAACTATACTATGTTTTCCCAGGTCGGTAAATCCATTCTTATCAACTCAGTGATCAACACTATTCCCTTACACATACTTGTGAACACATGGATTTCTGACTCCAATATTAACAACATCATTAAACCCTCCAGAAATTTCTTGTGGAATAACAACCCTTCCCATAAAAAGATGCCCCTCTTAAGTTGGGACTGTCACCGGTCCAAAATGCGAGGGAGGGCTTAGGCTTAGGGACCTCCACCTTGTTAAATCCACCACTGGAACCTATAAACTCCTGCCCCTTCTAAACAAGGAGGACTACATCTGGGACAAATTGTTATTGGCCAAATAAGGCCCCATCTGTCTTTGGTCTGGTTCCCCACCTAAAGCCTCTTGCACTTGGAAGGGTCTCTCTAGGTTTTGGCCCATACCAAAGAGGGTTTTAAGATGATCGTTGGTGATGGGCACAAAACATTCATTTGGGATGACCCATGGGCTGGCAACATTTCTTTTTCCCACTGACCAACATATCTAAATATCAGTCTCATCTCTAATTTCAGCAAGGTCCATGAGCTGCTGGATCACGGCGAAAGGAACCTGCACACTGCACAACCTCTTTGGACCGGATCTTGTCTCCTCCGTCTCTTAAATCTTCCTCCCTGAGGTCCCTTGTGATGACATTTGGGTGTGGGCTCCTCACCCCTTAGGATTGGCCACCCCAAGAGTACTTATAAGTACATTAGAGAGAGATCCCTACTAGAAAACTCCAACTAGCATGGGTGGATGACGATGTGAAGTCTTCCTGTTATTCCCATAGTCAAAAAAGCTTCTTATGGAAACTCCTTTGGAAAAGACTTCCTACCCTGAACGGACATCCAACTTCCTCCACAATTACATTTCTCCCTACCTAGTTGGCAACTCAAGCCAGGATTCCACCAAACATATATTCTTTGAGTGCATCTTCATACAGAACTATTGGCACCTTGCTGAAACAAAACTCCACTACTACTTCCAGTCCTTTGACACCTGGTTGAATGGTTCTAGGTTGGAGGAGGGATCGGATCTTGACCTACCCTCCAAGACTTGCCTCATAGCCCTAATAACAAGCAATTTTTGGTTGCTTTAGAAACACAGGAACAACTGTCACTTTCACAACCCCAATGCCAAATTGGAGCCATATGTTATACGGCTCTCTCCCTTACCGATGATGGAATTTTCAGCTCCAGAGGACCAAAGGGACCCTACTCGGATTGGCTAAAGTGATTACCCCCCCAAAGATCACCTTTACAATTTGTTTTGTGATGGCTCACACGACCCCTCCTCTCTTTTCGTAGGTACCAGCTTCCGTCTAACACACAAGGAAAACAATCCAGTGTTAGAAGGCTGTGACAAGCATCCCTCCTCCATGCCCCTCCAGGCAGAAACCTATGCTATTCTTGATGGCTCGAAGGCAGCTTAGCGAAACAATACCTCCAGGATAAGAGCGTTCACTGATTCAAAGACACTATCCAACATTCTCTCAAGCCATCATCCAGCCCCTTGGGAAATACACTATATCTGCTAAGACATCCTCTACCATGCAAAGGAAGTCTCAGTAACATAGTGGACACACATCAACAGAAACAACACCAAGGCTCACAACTTGGCCAACTATGGAAGGCAGCATGACCCCCGGTTTCAGCGAAGAGCTTCTCCTCATTTATTGTGCCATGAAGCTTCCTCTTCATTTTTTGAGGGTGAACCACCTCCATTTTTTTGTCAAGAGGCTCAAGGTTCATTTTTTGACCGAGGTATTCCACCTCCAGTTTTTTTTGTGCGAGGTACTCCACCTCCATTTTGCTATCAAGAAGCTCTTGCTTCAGTTTTAGAGCAGGATGCTTCACCCTCTTTTCAGTGCATCAACTCCCCTTAATTTAATTTAATGTAGTATTTCTTTGCAAAAAAAAAAAAAACAAGGACAAGATAGCTTTCATTAGTAGCAGTTATGTTTCAAGAATTTAGCTAAGGAATATCTCCAGAATGACAAGATAACTTCCATTACTAGCAGTTATGTTTAAAGATTTGAAATATGGAATAACTCCACAAGGACAAGATAGAATTCATCAAAGTTAGTTGTTCAATCTCTTATGGTTTGGCAAAAATTTAATGAGAAGTTTATGCAACCATATGCAAACAGTTAGAAACTAAGAGCCAAGACATTTTGCAATTTACTGCATGAAAATATCTCCAAGCTATAAAGCTGAAACAATGCTCATCACTAACAAGTGTCATACGTAACTTTCAGAAATGAAAAACTACCAATGAACAACAAATTGCTAGCAAAATTCAGATAGATAAAACAACATGATAAGGCTTACCCATTTTGGCAGCAGAATTACAAATTTCCTCCGAAATTTTGTCAGAAAGGGGAGATGCAATACCAGGAAGTTCCATTCCCTCGTGGCGCTTCTCCTCTCTCCACCACCTTTCAATCCGGATACTTACACTTCTAAGCACAGTCAGAGCCTTTTCAGGGTATTGGCCCATAGCTGACTCACCAGAAAGCATTAAAGCATCTGCCCGCTGCCTAACTGCTTCAGAAACATCAGCAACTTCAGCTCTAGTTGGTGTAGGGTACTCAATCATAGATTCAAGAAGCTGAGAAGCCACAATGACCGGCTTGTTTAGCTGCCTGCTAAATTTGACAATCTTTTGCTGAGCTGAAGGCACTTGATCAAGTGGAATTTGAGCACCCAAGTCACCTCTGGCAACCATTGCTCCATCTGATGCACGAATTATCTCTTCCAGATTTTTTAAGGAATCAATGCTCTCAATCTTTGCAATGACTGCAATTTCTCTGTAAAACAAAATGCAGATTATTCACACAAGGATCAACTTTGTTTTTGACAAGAAGATGGGAAAGACAAACAGGGTTATGCAACTTTTGACATTTTTGCGTTTAATCATACGAGACAAACTTAAAAACATGGAAGAGATTTTGCATGAAAATGGCAGGTACTTACAGACTTTAAAAGCCTTAGAAATCTTGGTGATGTATGATAATCTGGAAGAAAAATTTAGACAAGTATGCCTATGTTCCATAGGTTTGCTTGTCATGATTTAATACCAAAAGCAACAAACAACTCAAAATGTCGAAGGCAAAGAAAGATCAATTTATGTTTTAGTCACCTAGAATCAGGCTATCAGCAAATGCAGGAGACAGAACTTGTACTATCTCATTCATGAATTGTAGTGCCAACTCCTACTGCTCGCTTCATATAATGCATACCAGTCCAATGAAAGAGCATGATGCATATTAAGTATTGATCGGCTGGCACTCATCTGTATAGTTCAATGAAGCTCAATAAAGGTCTATACCCTAATCCAAATAACAAATCTCACACCCAGCTCATTGTTCAGGGCAAGGATTGAAATCTTGATCATGTACCAATATTGATCTACAACTAGACTGATATAATATTGGTACCATACAGTGTATCGAGCCTCGGTACAGGTTATTACCAATTGGTATTGGCCAATACCACCTAAGAAAGAAAGAAGGGTAAGAAGGAGCTAGTGAGGGAACAGACACATCAAATGATATTGTTCGAGAACATCTCACTCTGGCAGTGATGGAGGGAGATGAGGTCACTGTCCGATCATCAAACAAAGACAAAGCCGACCATCTTGTTGGTGGAGACGATGCCGTGCAAGGAGGGTAACAAAGGGTGGCGAGGGCAAGGAGGACGTTGTGTCTTGAGCCGAACCCACCAGTAGCATCACAGACCGAGGAAGATGTAGATGCAAAAGACGATCACTTGGTATCATGACTGATGCTGAAGCAGAGTGAAGAGACAGTGTGGAGGTGCAGATGAAGGTGGAGAGAGAGAGAGAGAGAGAGAGAGAGAGAGAGAGA
>LVTN01000638.1:58662-92834 GCA_001649415.1 Musa itinerans | reverse complement strand
CCCGACCATCAACCTTCCCTCCTCGTTCCCCCATCTCGCTCGAGTAAGAAGGGTCGCGGCCGCCGTTTCCCAGCATGCGGACCACCCCATCGCCGCTTCTACCGTCGGCGACGCTGACCTAGCCGCACCTCCATCGTGCCCCCCCTTGGGCCGCCCCCCTCCTCGCGGCGACCGAAACAGGCCAACTCACTAATTGCCCTTGTTCCCAACCGCGCCACCACCACTTCTCTTCTCCACCGGTAGTTGCACCGTCGCCTCCCAACCGAGCCACCACCGCTGCCAGCCACCGTGCGACGACCGTCGCTCGCCTCTCAACCGCCAGTCCCCCTTGCTCTGCATATGCAGTGACAAAAACAAGGCAACTCACCTGTTGCCCTTGTTCCTAACAGTGACGCCGTCAATTCCTCTTCTCCACCGCAGCCTCAACCCCCTTGCTTTGCATCATTGCCACAACCGTCGATTGCCACCACTACAACCTCAACCCTGACCGCTTCAACGCCACCTCCCTCTTGTTCGCTACTTCCCGACCGGCGACAATTGCCACTGATTCCTCTTCTCCACCGCAGCCTCAACCCCCTTACTCTGCATCATTGCCGCAGCCGCCGGTTGCCACCACTGTAGCCTCAACCCCGGCCGCTTCAACGCCACCTCCCTCTTGTTCTGCCTCCACTGCTGCAGTCGCCGGTTGCCATCACCGCAGCCTCAACTCGGCTGCTCGGCGATCCCTCCCCTTGGGTCGCAGCTGCAGTCGCTCGACCATCCCTCCTCGCAGCGATCAAAACAAGGCAACCACGACCACCGCAGCCACCACCATTTCCTCAACCGCACGCGATCCCTCGGCGTCACCAGTGCCTCCTTCCGCAGTGCGATAGAGACAGAGCAACGCTGCCTTCCATCCGCGCCGTTGTAACCACTACAGCGACGAGCCCTTGGCGGCGCTGCCCCCAGCCGCACCACCATCATTGCCTCCCAGCCCTCAGTAGCAGCGATCCCTCCACGCAGTGACCGCAATAAGCATCGCAGCCTCCCACGTAGCGACCTCAGCTACATCCCCGCATCCTCGCAGCAACCCTTCATTCTTACAGTGCTGCCATCGACTGTGTCACAACAGCAGCACCGAATAGGGCAGTGATTGATGCCCTAGTCCCGACACCAGAAACAAGAGTTGAGATTACAGATTTGCAGTCTTACGCAATGGCCACCAATAACTTAGTGAAAGCACAAATGGAAGCATTGGAAATCAAAATTGAGAACCGACTGCAAGAAACACTTAATGAGTTCAAAACGAGCCTACTGGAGAGCCTCAGCAAATTTCAACAAGATGGGGGCTTAAGTTCTACGTTGCACAGATCTGGAAATACAGGAAAAGGGCTTCAAGATTGTGACACAAATTACTCACACATGAAGGTGTAATTTCCGAGATGGGAAGATGGAGATCCGACTAATTGGATCTCTAGGACAGAAAATTTTTTCCATTTTCACAGAACTCCAGAAGAATCCAAGGTGGAAATAGCCTCAATCTAACTAGAGGGAGATGCAATCCAGTGGTATGATTGGTACGAAACTTGCCACGGAGTTCCCTCGTGGGAGTAATTTAAAAGAGAACTTTTTATTCGCTTTGGACCATCTAAATACGAGAATGTTAATGGGCAGCTCGCCAAAATTTATCAGACTTCTACAGTGTTAGAATATCAGAACAAATTTGAACGATTGTCAAATCAAGCCAGGGATTGGTCTGAACGACAACTGGTGAGAACATTTATCGAAGGACTTAATCCAGATATGCGGTGTGAAGTTAAGGCTCGTCAACCCCGCACTATGATAGTTGCGATCTCATTCGCACATCTAAATGAGAAAAAAATTAGTAGGGAAAATCATAGAAACATAAGTGACAACAACCAGATAATCAACAAGCCACCCGCCCCATCTATTCCCAACCGAAACCCTGACACCCGAGGACTAATCCAAGAATAACTCAAGGAAAGATCAGCAAGGGGTTTGTACTATGATGAAAAGTGGAGTATGGAGCACCGATGTAAACAAGGGCAACTTCTGATGATTGAACCAATTGGAGAGGAACTGGAAGCTAAGAATGTGGACTCCGATCATGAAAGTATAGATTCTAATGAAGATGTTGGACCTACCATACATACAATGCATGCATTAACCAACTACTTTAACTCGCAAACTATGAAAGTTGGCGGAACTCTGAAACATCAGCATGTTATAGTTTTGATTGATACGGGTAGCACTAACAATTTTATGGACAGTAAGACTGTTGACCGATTGGCCCACCACATTAAAGGCTGTAACATATTCGAAGTAAAGATCGCTGATGGACGGATTTTAACTTGTGATAGCAAAGGTTCAAAGATAAAATTGATTATATAAGGCCAGGAGTTTCTTGCAATGATTACTACACTGAAAGATCGACCTATTGTTTATACTATCAAAAAGTGGAGACCATACTTAATCAACGGGTTGTGATACATTACAGATAGCCTATAACTGAAGTGCTGAAAGAGAAGCTCTCCGAGTTTGATGCTGCTCAGCCTTGGGGACAAGGCTAATTTGAAGGGGGAGGAATTGTTAGGAACTTAGGATCCCTTTATTTTATGAGCTTTTGAATAATGTTTATTGAGTCTGTTTAGTTCAGTGAGAGTCGGATAGAGGTTTATTTAATATTTATTATTAGAGTCCAAGTCCTGGTGGACTCTGGGTGGAACTCTATAAATAGTGATGTAACCGTTTCTTTTCGACAGACAATGAAATATTATTCAGTCTTTTGACAAAACCCTAGGTGGTCGATCCCCTCGAAGCGATCATCCCTTTCTCTTCCTTCTTTCACGATAAGACTTTAGGGTCTTATCATTGACCATTTTGGACCATTTGTCATGCGACCGTTCAGAGCTTGTAAAGTCTGTTTGTAATTTGCATTAACTATGAAGTGTTTACTGAAATGATTGCTTATGGATTTCGAGTGAGGCATTTTCTCTAACCCGTTTTCTCTTTTGTAGGTCCTAAGAGACCATAGGTTTCGGGGAGGTTAACATTTACGGACGGACATGCAAGGGTGTCGCACGACTTCAGCAAAACCAGCTAAGTCTATAACAGAATGGAGATGATAATGATGTAGAAAATGACTCTAGTGATTATTAAATATTATTTGATACAAGATTCGTCATACCGAGGCATACCACTCGATACAGAAAGTACATATTGATCTGACAGGGGACTGATACGAGCGATACATTGGTACACCCTACTATACCATGTGTTGGTACGCTTGGTACGGTTTGATACGTACTATATCGATAGCTAATCGGTATAACAATACGGATCGGTAATGTGAACCATGATTTGATGTACTTAATCTTTACTTTGGATACTTATATTTAGATTATTTTAATGGTTTCAACCCATATAATGATATTTATTTGTTCATATTGTTGAGTTTATAAAATTTAAATATAAATACTATATAACTCATGTTAATTAAATATTATGTATATTAAAAAATATATATATCCTTATCATATCTGTGTCCTAATTTTTTGAAAAATAGCAGTGTATGTGTCCGTGTTATGTCCATGCTTCTTAGGTTCGCCCTATGGACTAACAACTAAGACAACCAACTGCTAACTAATTTTAAATTTTCTAGTAACTAGTGTAATAAAATCTGATATTTCAGTCTTGATGTCACTTTCGAGCATGGTCAAAGCATTTTTTATTTATAATTATCAAGACCAGTTCACCAAGAAAACTCCTCAAAAATTTTGGGGTGCCTAATCAGCATGAACCTAGATGCTTAATTATTCTCCAAGTCACATAAGTCATGGTTTGAATTATTTCATAGAATGCAACAGACAAGAATTCCAGTAAACAAGATGAACAAAATGGAAAAAGGAAGAGGCATTTTTCATTTACCTGTCCCGACATCGTGCAGCTATGTAGCTTTTGAGATGATTAATAACTTCAGCAGATCTGACAAATGAAACAGCAATAAAATCTACACCCTCAGCAATACCAAAGTCTATATCAAGCCAATCCTGTCAAAATTGACATAGTGGGTGGATAAGACACAAAATACAACAAAAACTTAATAACAATTAATTAATCTTATCATTTAAACAACTACAATTCTTCAAAAAGAATCTGATGTAGGTACATGCATAAGCCTATATGTGAAAATGAATCACTTCCATCACAAAACATTCCAGCTAGATAACTTGAGGCTAAGCACTCCTATATAGAAATTATCCGCCAATGCACATTGTAAACTGAAGAAAGACTTTGGCACTAAGGTTCTCACTTCTGAATAAAGAACTTTGCGAAATAAAAAACCATGTAGCTGACCATAAATAGTTGGAATACAACAGCTTCTTCTTGTTGTTGTCTTATTTTCAATGTTGGAAATACAACAATGTGCACTAAGGTTCAATTGAGACTGTAGGTTCAGTTTAGTCATTAACAATTAGCTTAAGGCTATAAGATTTATGAGTCAGTGTTTCCATAATTTTGGTCAGACAGAATTTTGGAGTATAGTTGCCACAAAATCTAAACCAGATATCCACAAAGCATCACATTAGTATTCAGGTCGCTGCTCAAAATGCTATAGATGCTACTTTGCCAGAGAAGGATTAGGCAGCCATCCAACCACCCCCCCAAAAGATAATACAGAAAGTTCATCAGATCTTAAATAAGTAAGATAAAATGTGCAACAAATTTATGTATAAATCAAATCAATCTTTACTCAAACATGTTAGTGAAAAGAAATTCACAATGTAACAAAAAAACTGTAATTTAATGATTGATATATTCAGGTCACTGCTCAAAATGCTGCAGATGCTACTTTGCCAGAGAGGGTTTAAGCAGCCATCCAACCACCCCGCCAAAAGATAATATAGAAAGTTAGTCAGATCTTAAATAAGTAAGATAAAATGTGCAACAAATTTATGTATAAATCAAATCAATCTTTACTCAAACATGTTAGTGAAAAGAAATTCATAATAAAACAAAAAAACTGTAATTTAATGATTGATAAAAGACATTGGTAACATGTGCTTATTACATTTGCTTCTAGTTTGTTTGTGAAAATTTCTAACAAAATGAGGATAGACAAGGATGCAACAACCTTAGAAGAAATTGTAGGAAGCATGGCATTAGATTCACGCACTAAGCTACCATCATGCCAGAATGTAAGATTAGCGCGTGGTAGTAGCAACCCAGGATCGGTGCAGCGACACTTCACATCTGGACCAATCTTCTCAATCACCTCAAACCTGACCATTCCTCCATCCACAAGAAGTTCATCACCCACTTTTACATCTGATGTATGTCCAAATTATTTTGAAAATCAAATCAGAAGTTGGATTAGTTTCTTCATTTAGAAAAAAAAACTATTAATTTATCTCCAACATAAAGATGGAATTTTAAGGCCTTAACCTTCAGCAAAGCCATCATAATTCACATGTATCGTATGTTCTGGAAGAGGTGAGTTAAAAGCTCTTACACTAAATGTCCAAATTTCACCATCCTGCATAAAGCAATGTCTTAAATAACTATACATCCAAATAGATAAAATGTGAGGTATCAGAAACATGGATTTTGATATACCTGAATATGCCTTAATTTACCAGTAGTAGCAACTTTAATCAGTCTAGTATGTAGAAGCCAGTGGATTTAAGACAATTCACAATAGCAGCAAAAGTAAGATGGTCAAAATCCATCAAGGATGTTTCAGGAACAAGGTTATCTCATTCAATGGCACACAACTTCTAAATTTGAAGCAATATTTATTAAGAATGTTTCAAGAACAAGGTAATCCCTCATTAGCATGTGGACTCCAAAATTCCAACTTAAACTTAATATGGAAAAGAAATTTCCAGCCAAGATTTTCTGAACAATCAAAAAGAGAACTAAAATGTGAAAAGCAAAAAAGAATTTGTTTTTTAAAATGATATTTTATTTCAAGCTAGCACAAATCCATCTTTTTCTCCATCTGAAACAAAAAATGTGGTCAATAGAATAGATTTAGCTTTATTTGAATTCTCTCTTAATTGATATAGCAGTATAATTGTTCAAGGGAAATGTACATGATCACAAACATGCACGTGACAATGGATGATGCTAGCACTAACAGTAGTTACTCGGTCGATAAGGAAAAAAGTGGAGTTACATTTTAATATCAATGAGAACACTTAAATATCACATGAATGCCAAAAAAGTTCAATATAGTATTAGCTTGCAAAGCTAGTTCTTGCATCTAAAATGATTGTAAAATCCAAACTGACCCATGGTAGGAAGGAACCCTTTAAGTGTCAGCATGTGCTATGCAACTTCAGGCTAGTCTTTTCCAGTATGAAAAAATACCGATGACATTGCAGCAAAAAGGTGTATAAAACATTCTAAGATCCTCAACACCTACAAAATGAATCTAGAATATCAATAGAAATCAAGCATTCCCTGAATAATGATACATAAAATACATAAATGTACATCTGCAATCACAATTTGGCACTCAGTTACTAAACACACCCTGTATCAACTATATATTTGTATGTTTCCCAGATCCTACTTTCTACATCAACTATGAAAATAATTAGTAGAATTTTGACAGGTGCTGAGAAGGTAAAAGTTACTTTGAATATACCAATGGGATACACCAAACTAGATCTGATCATAAAGCAATCTCATACAATTTCAAGCTTTTCCAACTAATTTAACATTGTTTTAGAAAAAGCCAAATTTAGAGCCTGATCTATTCAATAGTGACCCAATCCATCCAAGTGCTAGCTCCCTAACCAAATTCCAATTTTACAAAACTTTTACAAGGGATTGAGTCCAAAATTAGTTAAAAGCTCTTGTCTCAGATGCCTATAAGCATAATTTGAATAAAAGTGTGGGCAAGATGAGAAAAGCATAAAGAAAAAGAAAACCAAGCTACATTCAAATGATTTATTATAATCTTTTTACCAAAGACTAACATGAAGGTTGTCAACATATTTAGAAAATTTAAATTTTAAACATGAAATGTAATACTAACTATAATAAGAATATGGCTTAATTCCTATAATCATGATATTAGCAATTAAAGGTGTGCAATGTGGCATAGCATAGTTATTGCTCGTTTTATTTTCACTAACTAAAGTTTGTCTTTCGAGTAAGTAATGGCGTCCAGAAGCTAAATACATATTGTGGCTACTAATAATTTTGTCGCAACCTCATCTCCTCCAATCAAAGCCACAAATGATTGGAGGTTATATGACAAACATGTTAATTTAGTTAAGAGTTAAGTCAAAGTCTTGGTGAGGAACATGAGAAGATGCAGCATTGGCAGCTGGAATTGGAGGATGAGAAAAAAGAATCATTCAGTGATGGAGACCAAAATACGAAATGAACTCAAAAAACAAAATACAGAATATAATGTGTAGCACCTTCCAATCAAATGAATAAACTCAATTTTCCCTGATAAAATATATATTCTAACAGAAATAACTTCCAATATCTTATTCTTGCATCTGACATGTGCAAAATATAAAGAAAGCAAAATATCATGGGTCAAAATCTTCCAACTAAATAAAAAAACTCATTTTTCCCACATACACACACACACACACACACACACACATAGCGATTGCCGGGAAAATACCCTCTTTTTTGGGTTTTTCTTGAATGGTACCCCTTTTTCAAAATTCCCAAACCATCACCCTCCTATTTCAAAAATACCAAAAATACCCCCCAAAAGCTGTTCACAGTGCTTTCTCACCAACAATTTACAGTGTTTTGTGGGTTGTTTTTTATCCACAAAACACTATATAGTGTTTTTAAATCAAAACACTATAAACAGTTGCCAGGAAAACTTTAGATTTGGACAGGAAAAAATGACAATTTTTAAGGGGAATCTTTGGAATATTAAAAATAAGGGGTGATGGTTTGAGAATTTTAAAAAGGGGGTACCATCCCAGAAAATCCCAAAAAATGGATATTTTCCCAAGTAATCGCCCATATACACACACACACACACACACATATATATATATATATATATATATATATATATATATATATATATATATATATATATATATATATATATATATATATATATATATATATATATATATATATATATATATACATACATACATACATACACAAATATATACATATATATACATATATACATACATATATATACTTGCATGTGGTAATGATTGAAATATAAAACAAGATAAACATCATGAATCATACGATAAGGTCATCAACTAACATTTTTGCACCCATTAAAAAAGAAAAAGGATCTAGGTCTGTGGCACTGTCAAAAGTGGCAATAACATCATTTAGACAAATTAATAACAACCAAAGAGGAAGCAGATTTATTTTGACAGGGTCAGGAAACTTCACCTCGGCCTTAGCAGAGGCAGCGCCACCAAGGTCACCCATGTGGATCTCACTGCCCTCAGTATCCATCATCACAGCGACCGCAAACCCCTTCTCCTTGTTAAGCTGTCGGACCTGGCGAATGACCTGTCGATGCCATTCGTGAGTGCCGTGGCACATGTTTACTCTCGCCACATTCATCCCACCAGTGGCGAGCGCCTCCAGCTGCTCAGCCCCGCAGGTGGCCGGCCCAATCGTGCACACAAGCTTCGTCCGCCTGGTACTCCGGAAACCATTCTCCTTCAGCTCGGTCTCGGTCACGGCGTCGACATCAATCGTTGCCGATGCCACGGCCGCTGCGGCGAGGTTACTGGCGCCGTTGTCGGAGGCACGGAGGCCGAGATCCAGCGGTGAGGAAGGGGTGGTGGAGGCGCCACAAGGATGGAAGCGACAAAGGTGGCGGTGGGATGAGAAGTGGGGAAGGAGGCGGAGGACAGAGGGAGAAGGGGGGCGGACAAGGAGATTGGAGAGGGGCCGGGAAGGCGTCGGAGGAGAGAGAAGGTAGACTGTTTGAGCCATTCTCTACTTCGATTGGAGAAGCCCTGGGGGCGGCGGCGAGAGAGGCGGGACTCCGGCGGTTGTCGGAAGGCGGAGCGCGGAAGCGAAGATGAGAGTTGGAAGGGGCCGGGTTCCGAGATAACGAAGCACACGACGAGAGGGGTTTTGGAGGCTTCCACTTGTATTCAACGCTGGCTTATCATTAAAAAAAAGGATTTATGATATAAAAATCATTAATAAATTTTAAAGTAATTTATTTAATTGAATTGACTTTTATTTTCCTCATCATTTTATCATGATTGACACCACCGTCATCATCAATTTTCCTCATTATATCTTTATTGTTGACGCATTGTGGGTATTATTTTTTATTTCTCTCATAATCTATTCTTCTTCTCGTTAAAATTATACTATATTTTTTTTTGAAAAATACTCGTAAATTGAGAAAATTTTACAAAAGAATAATTACTTTTTTAAAAAATAAATGTCAACTTCTTCCCGATTTGGCATACTTCAAAATAACATGGGTATTTCATTCCTCTCCTTGTTGGGACAACTACATGCTTCCACAAATATTACTATCATCTCTGATGGTCACTATTCCTATATCTTCATTAACCATAACACCACCCGCATTATTCTGGTTAGTAACACCACTATATCAATAAATACGAAAGTCATCGACACAGCAGTAATATAGAATATATATAGTGACAATTGAGGTTTTGTTGTGAATATTAGTGGGAGGTATTATATGTTTTGTTATTTGGTGTTTGGGCAAATTTCCTAGAAAATATTTAGTATGTGCCATCATCGTCAACAGCATGCAAGATGACACAGGTGTAATAGGTCAAAAAAATCTTGACCAGTAGCAGCAATTTTCCAACACACGACAGAATCAGAGGTAATTGACTCAAGAAGCTGATGAATAAAATTTATATTATCTTAAACCCTATCATCCAATTTTTCACTCATAGTAAAAATTGACAACTAAAATAAGATAATCTTTTTTACTCGCTAGAGACAATCTGAAGCATCATCACAGCATATCTTGCTACCACAGAATTTCTTAAGTACATCAGCATTTCATGGTCCATCTTACTTGGCTTCTTTCAGTGGGAAGAACTCAGAAGAGAACGAAAAAAAAAAAAAAAAATCCACTTCATATAGCAAAGAAATGAGATGGAAACAGTGAAATAGCCATAGATGAACTGAACACTAGCTTTCGATAATCAGCGGTAGTATGCCATATGCCGAGATGATCTAAAAGGAGATGAATCAAAAGGAGAGGGCATACTTGATCTGGCAACAGCGCTGATAGGTTTGATGGGTTCCTTTTTTGGGAGTTTTGACTCTGATCGAAGCCATGACTCAACAACTGATAGCAAGTTGTTGGCATTTTTCGGTTCAATGATGTCTGAAAGTTTTCCTGACCTCTTCAAATCACCATCTTGGATGTATGCCACATGCGTTGCCCATGTTTCCAGTCCATCAAAAATATGGGTTGCATAAACAATGATAACTCCTCTCTACAACAAGATTGTAGTACATCAGAAAATGAAAACAAGTGAAAAAGAAGAATGACCAATGCAAGTTGTTGTTTGGATAATCATGCCTGTTCACATTCTTCCGTGAAGAACTCGAGGAGATCCATTCTTGTGACAACATCTAAATCAACTGTAACCTCATCAAGCAGAAGAACCTGTATTCCTTTCAGATCTTAAGAAGCAATATTATGGCTATGAATAAGATTTAACATCAAATTGATTTATATAATCCTTATCACTAATTCGATTTTCTTATAAAACAATCACAGAACCTGAAAGTTTGCGTGGCTAAGTCATGTAATCAACAAGGAAATTGATAAGCGAAGGAGTGAAATGACTAACACCTATGCTGATGATTCTTACTTAGCATATGACTGTTTTAGAGAGTGACGGCTCATATTTGGCTAATTCTGCCTCTGCAGGGTATGGTTTCATCATCAGAAATGAAACCAATGCTTCCATTTTTGGAGGTCCCTGCAAAGCATCCAATGAAGCAATGGCCCAGGGTATTGCTCTTTTGGAGGGGATAATGGAGGCATTGTGTTGCAACATCTCCAGAATTTTGATTCCGCTAGACGCCTAACAAATCTTTGACTTTGCCAAAGGCCCATGGTTTCTTCAGGCTATAATATTTAATATTAGAGCTATGCAGCCTTTTCTCCATAGTGTCTTTTTGCCACCTGCCTAGAGAACTCAATGGCATTGCTTATAGGTTCACGATCTGTGGTCGGTCCCAAGGATTTTCCTTCAGATGTAATGCATCATATCTGGATGCTTTTTCTTGTTGATTCCTTAATACAATAGCTCTTTATCGTTCGTTAAAAAAAAAAGGAAATTGCTATTTCATAGTTCACTGGTCAAAGAACAGAAAATTAAGGCCTATTCAATAAAAAATTGCATTTTATCTCCTCTCTGCCCAAAAGTATTTAAGAGCCGATGTGCTGCGGAACAGTATAAAAAATAGTATAGATTTCTAAATCATGTTAAGCAAAAAATCTTCGACTAATTCACTTTACCACATAAGCCATATAACTATAAGCCTGGTGATATCAGTCTATGGCATGCACTATCACTTGCAGATTATTAGTAGTAAAGAAATTAACCTTGTATGGGTAGAGGAGACCCATGCATATCTGGACACGGCGGCGTTGTCCATCAGAAACTTTATGCATCCTCCACTGCAGATTGATATCAAGAAGATCAATCAACTTCTCTCTCCTGGCAGGATCAATCCCTTCAACTGTTCAAGAAAAAAGTAATGGCAAAAGAATAATTTATATTTTCATTTGTTTTAACAATCAGCAGAATTCACACTAAAAAGGGGTAACTACAGAAATTAAGACATATGAAATGACATCAGCAAAGAAATATATATATATATATGTATATGTATATATATATTAATGACACTAAAAAGGAAGGTGAATTAATGCAACAGCATTTTTAACTGATTTTAAAACTCAATCAATAAATTAACATGTTTTAGAAACTTGATTGATAGTTAAAGTTACAAACAAAGAGAATAAAACTAGGTCACAAATAAAGGATAAGTAAAGAGAGGCAAATCAATTTATAGTAGTTCGATCTTCTCAACTTACGTCCACTTCCTGTTCCTTTTTTCTCAAGGCTACCGGCTTTCAGTATTGATCTTTTTTTCAATGGGCGAATATCAACTACCCTTGTTACAACTTCCTCCTTTTTCAGGCTGAGGAGATAACCTTCATACTCTTTTTTTACACAAGATCTCTCACCTCCTATAATTTAGAATTATACTAAACTCAAGAGGAGGAGGAGACTCAAACTATGCTTAAAATGAGCGTTTACAACACTTTTTTGCTCAGGAATAGATGCCCCATCAATCAAGCCTGAGTGGGGTATTTATAGGACCCAAAATGCTTCAAGAATAGAGACAAAAATTCAAATCCAAAATTTCGAGGTACGAATGATACTATCGTCGGCACTGGGCGATACTACTGTCGTAACCAGGCTACAAATATCGACTTTGGCAGTATTATTGTAGCCTAGGTGGTACTACCACTGACATAAGCAGTACCACCGACGGAAACATTGACAAAACATAAATAGTACTTGTCAGCTGACTCAGGTGATACTACCGCTTGGGCCTAGTGGTACCATTGCCCAGGCCTAGTTTAGACCACCGGTTTGACCTTCTAATAGGCCTAGTTCAGCTTTGATTCAAGCCCAATGGCTTTCTTGACAAGTTAGCATAATTTCGACTAAGGTTCTTAATTTCGAGCTTTACTCAATACGGGCATACCGAGCGGTACGCCAAGGTGTACCGCTCGAAATATATATATATATATATATATATATATATATTAAAAAAAGAAGGCGTATACTGCCTCGGCGACGTTGCCTCCTTTTCTTCTCCTCATCACGTCAGACAAGGAGAAGAACGTGGTCTTCTCCTCATCTGCGGCATTCGACAAAGACGTCGAAGGCCGCAAATGTCTCCGGCCTTCAACGCGACATGACAAGGAGAAGAATGCAGTCTTCTCCTCATCTGTGGTGTTTGGCAAAGACGTCGAAGGTCGCAAACGTCTCTGGCTTTTGGCGAAGAATGCGACGAAGGCTGTAGGCGTCTCTGGTCTTCGGCGAAGGATGTGGCAAAGAAAAAGTCGAGCAGCCGCCTCTCCGTTACCTCATGGATCAGGATCATCGAGGGAGGGCGACGCCGGATCAGAAAGTATCGAGGTTCTCCCGATTCTCCCTCTTCTTCGAACGCATTCTCCCTCTTCTCCCTCGACACTTCTTCTCTCGCTGCAACCAGGCTGTCCCTCGAAGCTTCTTCTTCCCTCGCCACAATCAGGCTGATACCACCCAGTAATAGGCGGTCTATGTACCGATCTGCTAACGGATTGGTACGTACTGCCCAGTACGGGCAGTATCATTTGAAATTAAAATCCTTGGTTTCAACTAAATACCAATTCAAATGGACCCATAATGACCTCAATCAAGACTTCGACAAATCAACCACATATACAACACATTTACGAAGCTTTCAACACATTATACATTATTTCGACATGTTGTCCAATCTTCCGGCATTTCGTTCGAACCTCGGACACATCGCCTTTTCTTTTGGCATATCGCCCATTATATCGGTATGTCGATTTTTCCACGACATCCAATCTTCCGGTGCAACATCCGATCCTTCCAACATGATGCCCAAACCTTTAGTACGAAGTCTGATTTTTGGCATGTCGACCAATCCTCCGGCTCGACATCCAATTTTTGATATGATAATTTTCCGACGCAACGTTCAACTCTCTTTTTCAACAGTTAACCCTTCGATGATCCGAGTCCATGATCAAAGTATTTCCTGCGTTATTTATCTCAAAAGCAAATTAGTTCAATAAACTCATCAATTAGTTTCATCATCAGAATTCAAGATTCAATATATACATATAACACTTTTGTAGGCAATTACTATGGTGGTCAACTTAGCATAAATTTTCTATAATTTAAAAATATTTACGTAATAGTACACACAAATTCCTAAAGATTTGGAAAAGCACAAGTATAACAAGTACGTAACTGTTTATCTCTCATTATACAAATTCCCATTTAGTATCATACCTCCAAAAATCATGTGCTCGGCAGAAAAATCACCCTGGAGTGGAATATCTCCCTGGGTAAATGACAGGAAAACTTTGAGTGAGATAATCTATCCTCTTAAACCAAACTATTTTTAGAAATTTATTAATCCATGCCTATATGTCAGTTTGTATAGGGTTTAGCAAATATTGTTACAGATGATCTGTTGCTTTATCATTCTACTAACTTGAATTTTGTGTCACATGTCCAAGTATTTGTAAATCAGGGACTTCGATAAGATGTTTACCATCTAACAAGATACTTATGTTGTTAATTGCTAGAGTCATCCAGACTGCATATGCCAAATACCAGGAGTTTCCAAGTTCAATTTAGATAATATAAGCTTAATTAACTAGAATGCTACATAAAAAATTTCCCTGTTTCTAATTGATAAGGGTCTCTGCTTAAAATAAATTATGGGACTAATGTCATAAGGTTAAAAGACATATAAAAAACAATCATGATATTCCAATATTCTTCTGTTTGATGATATCAAGAAAGATTATGAACTCACAGCAGATCCAACAGTTTTGCTCCATGAGCCCCCTAGATAAGCAAGATCACCACTGCAGACAAGCCGAGTATCATGAAATGCAGAAGCATTAAGAACACGCACTACATCCCTTCCTCCAACCATGTGCTTGCCTGCCAAAATCTTCAAAAGTGTAGTTTTACCTGCAGAAGCATGAAAGAAATATGAGGTTGGTAAACACCAGCCACTACTAACAGTTGGATGACCTCTTGATTAGCATGCATATCGAGAAAGTGCATAGGATATTATGATACACTTCATGCATCGCACTCAACAACTAAAAATTGGGAAGGACTAAAATGGTATAGTTGAATTTTCTTTCTTAAACACTCACCAATGGGTCCATTATGCTCCTAAAGTTACAGATAAATTGCTGATAAAAAAATTCCTATCATATGAAAACTCTATTGTTCACTTACAGTTATGGTTGAACACTAATCTCAATCGCTTTGACTTTCTCATCAACCACCTCAATGCACATACAGTAACAATAAAGCACAGATATTAAAGTTGGTTCATCATAAATTTGCACTTGTTGAGGCTGATGTAAAGCTTGTCACAGAGCACTTTCAACACTACTCTAGAAGTACTCGAGGTGTTCTTTCTGTCTTATGTCAGCAAAGTATACCACCATAAATTTTGTTTATTAATGAATTTAATTCACTGGTCACATGAAGATACTAAGATCATGACAAATGAGGATATAAGCAATCTTACAACTGGTGCTTTTGCTTGACAAACTCGGATCTATATATTGCATGATGAGAAAGTAACAGAATTGATACTTCCTGACAGCTTAATCTACATAAGCTATTCCTTTCAATCAAATTATTGGAATGGAGGCATCCATGTTTTCACATTAATTAATCACAATGTTCTCAATAAGGACTTATGTAAAGTGTTATTCACAGCACTTAATTCTCTAAATAAAATAGCAAATGATTTAAGTTTCAAAAATACAGACCAACTGTTTCAAAGTTCACTCTTTCAAATATCTTTAGTGAGATTGTTTCTTTAGCATTTGGTCTAAGATCACCTTTCAGCTGGTTTTTAATGGATCATTTAATTAACGACTCATCATCAGATAAATAAATCCACCTTGTATGCTTTCCAGTTAAAGAAATATTCTCAGCTCATATGAGGAGATTATGTTTCTAATAGCAAATTTTGGAGGGCAGGAAGTGCCTAAGGCTTAAGCATCATGTTCTTTCTGCTTGTTTCAATGTAACAGCAGAGCAATTTCAGGTTGTATTAAGCAGTTATAGAAACCTCCTCAAGTGGCAGAGTTAGAATTTTTCATTCATTAGCAGTTCATCAAAAACCTTGAAAGACAAATCTAAAAAACTGCTTTTATGTCCTATGGTGAATGCAAAGGTGAATTAGACAAGGGTGGTCATATTTTAGCCCTAGTGATAGTAGAGGAGAATGAACAACATAAGGCGACACCGGCAATCATGAAACCAATCATAGAGGAATTTCAAGATGTTATACCCGTATATCGGAAGAGATTCCACATGGCTTTCCACCTTTGAGAGACATCCAGCATCACATTGATCTTATTCCAGGAGCTATTCTACCTAATAAGGCAGCATACAGAATGAGTCTCAAGGAGTATAAAGAACTTCAAAGGCAAGTTAATGAATTGATGAAAAAGGGGTTAATTCGGGAGAGCACGAGTCCTTGTGCGGTTCTAGCTTTGTTGGTGCCTAAGAAGGATGATTCTTGGAGAATGTGTGTGGACTGTCGCACCATCAACAAAATCACAGTGGACTATCGTTTTCCTATTCCAAGGTTAGATGATTTACTTGATCAATTGTGTGGTGCTTATATTTTCTCTAAAATTGATTTGAGAAGTGGCTATCATCAAATAAGAATGAGGCCCGGAGATAAGTGGAAAACAACATTTAAAACTAGAGAAGGCTTATATGAATGGTTGGTTATGCCATTTGGGCTATCTAATGCTCCTAACACTTTCATGAGATTTATGAATCACATACTAAAGCCATGCATTGGAATATTTGTTGTAGTTTACTTTGATGATATATTGGTGTACAACAAGAGTGAAGAGGAGCATATGAATCATTTGAAAGAGATCTTTCTTATTTTGAGGCAACAAAAGCTTTATGTTAATCTAACGAAGTGTGATTTCTTTACTTCTAGTGTTGTGTTTTTGGGATATGTTGTTTCAAAAGAAGGAATCATGATGAATCAAAGTAAGGTAGAAGCTATTCTCAATTGGCCAACACCTGCTTCATTGCATAATGTGAGGAGTTTCCATGGCTTAACTTCATTTTACAGAAGATTCATCAAGGGTGTCAGCTCTATTGTCGCTCCAATCACCGAATGTCTAAAATGTGATAAATTCAAATGGACTAACGAGGCTAATGATGCTTTTGAGCTTTTGAAAAGAAAGGTGACTAAAGCTCCTATCTTAGTTCTACCAAATTTTGACAATGTGTTTGAGGTTGAATGTGATGTATCAAATATGGGAATTGATGCTATTTTAAGTCAAGATGGAAAACTCGTTGCATTTTTTAGTAAAAAGCTGAATGATACGAGAAAGAAATATTCTACCTATGACAAGGAGTTTTATGCCATTTATCGAGCTTTATCTCATTGGAGTCGATATGTTCTTGCTAAGCCATTTGTCCTATATTCTTATCATGAGGCATTAAAGTTCATTAATCACCATTACAAGCTAAACAAGAGGCATGCAGCTTGGGTGGAGTTTTTGCAATCTTATAATTTTACAATCAAGCACAAATCTGGTGTTCAAAATGTAGTTGCTGATGCATTGAACAGAAAGCATTCTTTATTATCGGCAATGAAAGTCAAAGTGGTTGGATTTGAAACATTCAAAGATCTCTATGAGAATGATGTGGATTTCGGCTCAATATAGCAGAATTGCAAATCAGGTTCCTTGCAACAATTTTCTATCTTTGATGGTTTTCTTTTTCGAGCTAATGCTTTATGTGTTCCATCTTGTTCTTTGAGACAAGTAATTTTAGCTAAAGCTCACGGTGGTATTTTGGGTGGACATTTTGGTAGAGACAAGACTCTAGCTCTTGTTCGATCAAACTTCTATTGGCCAAAGATATTTAGAGATGTAGAAAGACATGTAAAGCAATGCCGAGTATGTCATTTGGCAAATAAAAGAAGTCAAAATTCTGGATTGTACACTCCATTGCCTGTGCCAAATGCTCCATGGGAGGATGTGAGTCTTGAATTCATTTTGGGACTGCCAAGAACCCAAAGGAACAAGGATTCTATCATGGTTGTTGTTGACAGATTTACAAAAATGTTTCACTTTGTTCCCTGCAATAAATCGAATAATGCATCTCATATTGCTGATTTGTATTTTAAGGAGATTGTTAAATTGCATGGTATTCCAAGAACTATGGTGTTTGATCGAGATTTAAAATTTCTTAGTCATTTTTTGAGAACTCTTTGGAGGAAGCTGGGTACTTCTTTGAATTTCAGCAACTCACATTATCCACAAACCGATGGGTAAACTAAGGTAATGAACAGAAGCTTGGGAAATTTGCTTAGAAATTATGTTGGCAAGAATATTAAGCAGTGGGATGTCATTCTTCCACAGATTGAGTTTGCCTACAATCGTTCTATGCATCATTGTATTGGTAAGAGTCCTTTTGAGGTTGTTTCTAATGCTAATCCTGCTAGTCCTTTGGACTTCGTCCCTCATTCGACAACTAAGCAATTTAGTGGAGATGCTGATGAGAGGGTAAAGCAGATAAAGAAGCTACATAAAGGTGTTAAAACAAATATAGAAAAGCAAAATGAGAGGTATATGGAAGCTGCCAACAAACACAGAAAACATATAGAGTTTAATGTTGGTGATTTGGTCTGGATTCATCTAAGGAAGGAGAGGTTTCCACTATGCAAATTTGGAAAATTGAAACCAAAAGCTGATGGTCCATTCAAAGTGCTTAAGAGAATTGGCAAAAACGCTTATAAGATCGAGCTACCTGAAGATTACAGAGTGTCCCCAACATTTAATGTTGCTGATTTAAGTCCTTTTCACAATCATGTTGACGAAACAAACAAAAACTTGAGGACAAGTCTTTTTCAACCAGGGGAGATTGACACGGGAGTGTCTAATTAGTTATAATCTGCTCATATGGACATTGTTAATGCTATGGTATTTTTTTCAGCAAACAATATTGCCTCGTAGTCTTCAATTCTGTCTACTCAAATTTAACAACTCATTAGCATATTCTCTGCACAAAGTTAAAGCTGTTTCAAGGTGCTTTTCTTCATGATCAAGAAATGTATTAAAGAAGTTGGTTAGCAGCTGTAAAACACTTAATTTCGAAATTCCCTATGCATGAAGGGTTGTTTCATGCACTAGTATTTATTTTGGTGTTTTGGGCTTAGAAAAAACTTTAGAAACTGATGATATTTTGACAGAAGCTCTCTTAGAGTGCTCAATTAAACTCTGTATTTCTTGGATGCTTCCTTGAGTGGTGAGTCTTTTGTTTTTAGTTCTGTATCCTTGTTTATTATCCTTTGGGTGGTGATCTTTTTATATCCCTTTGTGATTTTAAACTTGGTGGTGAACTGTCTTTTCGTTCTTATTAAAGTTTTACCGCGAGTTCATTCCTTTTCTATCCGAACAACTTGTTCCAGCAAATACAACTGTATTGTCAATTTTTCTGTCAAAATCTATTCTTCTTTACCCCCATCCATTCTGCATCACCACCGGTACCACTTAAATAAGTTGAAACCAAGAATTTAAACAAGTAGAAATGTTAGTAGAAATATGATTGTTCTTAGGTTTAGATTTCCACTTCTAGAACGAGAACAACCAAAATATTTCTCAGAATGTTTGAACTCAGATTGGTGGAGACTGGAGGCTTTGATCACTAGAAATCTTGATTGGCCCTCAGTTGATGTAATTCTTGTTCTCTCTTTCACTCCAGCTCAGCCTCGTCTCCTACCTATCTTCTAGTTCCCTCTATTTTTTAACTTTTAAATTCAGAAAAGCACAATTCAACTTCTTTTTTATCAAAAGTAAGTAATACATTTTTCCATATTATAACAGTGAATTTGAATTTGATAATTGTATCGATTATCGACCCAAGCAAGATGCATAGTAAATCCAATTTTTATAATCCCATTTCTCAATTGCACTTACTTCTGGACCTAATGGTGACCAGTCGCTTCAAACCATCATAGCATATAAACAAGACAATGACGAATTCAATTCAATCAATTGATTATATAGGATGATCAACCGAATTCCTCTTTTACAATAAAGTTTCGGAAATAACTGAGTCTAAATTCCAAGAATAGGCGTGATCTTGACTCGATTTACCTCATCAAAAAGGGATCATCAAAACGAATGGAGCGAGAATCCTGCATATCTAAAGTAACAAACAACAAGAAGAACAACAAAGACGCGAAACCTTGAGGTATAATTTTAGGGTTCAAAGGGTAAAAGAGAAGATGGGGGAGGGAAGAATCACCGGATCCATTGGCACCAACGAGGAGGCATCGAGATCCGGGAGAGACGTCGAGGTTAAACCTGGTGAAAAGAGGCGGCAGGCCCTCGTAGGCGAAGTTGAGGCTCGACACCTCTATGCCACCGCCCTCCATCTCCTCCACGCGACTGACTTCTTTGCCGAGAGAGAGAGAAGGAAAACTACACCCGCGAATGCCTCGGACAAACGCACAGCAAAGCACACTTTTTGCTCCGTGTGTGTTGTGTTGTGTACCCTTCAAAACCGGAAAATTCAATATTGTCACATCGTGGCCCCACCCCGCACCAGATGGTCCTAACCACCATCCCAATCAATATGACCTAAGGTCGATTGGATTATCGGGAAGGAGTGGGGGCCATTCTCGATGTAAGCAATGATGTAATCTGGCTCGAGTTCGATCCAATCGACACCATTAGTAGCACATTAATCAAAAGGTGCAAATTATACTGTTCCCCCTTTTCTATTAGGAGGTAATAAAAAAATAATTAAAATTTTCCTTTTTCTTTTTAAAAAAGACTTTCATTAATATCAGTATAAAAAAAGATTGGACTTCTATTCAGAATCAACATCCAAAAACAAGGAGACACATTTCGATGGTAGGCTACTTTATCACAAACAAGCGAGCAAGATTGCATTTTCTCGGAAGTCAAGTCAACCGAGGATAACGAAAATTAATGGACTTATTATTCAACTTCATATTACTAGTGAACTCCATTGGCGGTGGTAAAAAATTCTAAATTGTTGAAGGACGCTAAATACATACTTGACGTTCGCACCATTTGAGCCTGATGGCGATCGGACGGCCCAGAACATGCAGGTAAATGGACCCCACTCGCGAGAGGAGGAGAAAACAAAGGGGTAGTTTTTGGTTCCGGCGGCCGTCGCTGGATTGCGTGCGTAGCTGTACACAAGGGTGAGTGCGCGGAGAACTTCTTCCACCTCCCGCGTCGCCTCCTCATTCCTCCATTTTCTGTCGATTTCCTTCCTGGATTCCCGAGAATCGAATCCTTCTGATTTCTCATCGCGGTACTGTCGGCTCCACGAATGATGTTTTTCTCCGAATCCCTCTCATTCCTGAACAAAAGCATCGGTTTTGCCCTTTCATGTTAACCCTCGTGCCGAATTCGCCTCTGGGTCAGACTATTTTGTGGTCCTCTTATTTGTTTAGCCGACGAGGAGTTGAAGTTGTGTTGTTCTTGGATTTGGTTTCGCTGATGTTCGAAGAAGATTATAGCTTGGTGAATTTCTTGCGTTCTTCCCGGCCGATAGATCAAGATCTCGAGCTCTTGTTGCCTTGGTGGGTGGATTGAGTTCCAGAAAAGGGTGTTGTGGATTTAGATGGATGTGCGTGGAGTGGACGCTGATATCTGCGATGGAATCAAGCCGTCAGCTGTTCCGGATACTAAGGACGAGGGACTTTCTGATGAGGAGGGGGAGGACAGGGAGACGGACTCTCTTCTAACGTCAGCGTCTGTGAATGGAGGCTTAGCAGGAAAGCAGCAGAAGAGTTCGAGGAGGAAAGTCCAGTGGAATGATCGCAATGGCAACAAGCTCGTCGAAGTGCTGGAATTCGAGCCAAGGTTAGAGATCCTCTCATATTCATTTTCTCTTAACACTTCATGATCCTTGTTGTTCCTACCCTATTACTGTGCCTTCGTGATAGCTTTATATGCATGCCTAAAGGATCTAGCAAATTTGGTTTGCTTGATCAAAGCCTTCTATCTCATCCATCTCATTGTATTTGGTTGAACAAGCATATCCTATATGTACATGAGATTCTCTTGTACGACATTTTCCCTTGTAATTCTTTGTCCTTGCTGAGATGTCAATTAAACTAAAATTCTCTTTGCTACACATGCATATATGACTTCTTATGATAAACTTATTGTATGTAATGCATCAAAACTTCTTTCTCAGACACTCATGACTTGTTTGAAACATAAAATTGCAGGCTGATATTTTCTTGATCTTATTTCTGAAAACATTTTCAGTTTGAAACATTCAATGAGCTCTTTAAATATAAGTCAAAGCATAAATCATCTTCTGTATTTGTTTCTGGATAATGGATAATTTTCCTCCTTTTGTGAGCTGTATATCTCACCGTAAAATTAATTGACTGGCCATCAAAGATGAGTTATTAAAGGAAGAACAAGGAGAAAAGGAAATGGAATAAATAACACAAGAAACAGGAAACTTTCCACTTCAGATACATCTGCTACGAGTCCAAAAGAAAGGATAGACCTAATGAAGAATCATTCCAAAAAACAATACATAATACATTCCAAAGAAGAAATTAAAATTGATCAAAACTATGAACATGATAAGCGACATCCCATCATCAACTTGGATCTGTTGCTGGATGATCGCCGCTTCATCAATAACAATAGGATGATCACTTGCACCACCTGCAAAAGAATAATGTCATAGCCTTCTTAGAATTAAAGTGGCTTCTAGGAGAAGAATTTTAGTTCCCAATAAAAGGCAAACTCCTTATTTTGTTAGTTAAAAATTCTGGAAATCTCCCACCTTCGGATATGCAACCTGTTTAATAATCAATATTTGTTTGTACTTCTGCAACAATAGTATCAATCAGCAGTAGCTCTCCATCTTTTTTATAATTTGAAGACATAGTAACACACTCTTCAGCTTGTTCATTAATTAGAAGTCAGAGACAGCATCCTCTCAGTTATCTGCTGACATTGTGCTCTCTCTTAGTCTGACTTGATGCATTATGTAATCGAAAAAAGGATGTCTTGATTGTATTGGTAGCATATTTTGATAATTTTTTCCTTCCATTAGTCCTGAATTTTACATTTCTTGTAGAGATTTATGAAAAAAGAACACTTTTGGCTATCCGTCTGTTCTGAATTGCTTCTGTTTGTGTTATTTTCTTGTCCACAGTGATTCAAGCGACTCAGAGGATGAGTATGGGGATTCTTGTATCTGTAATATAATGTAGAACTCTTGCATATATGTGTCATAATAATTGGCGATCTACTGTTGTCACAGCTCCAGCAATAATATCTCAACTATGGAGAAGCTGATTACTTGTTGCTTTCGATTGTGCTATTGCCTGGGTTCCTGATGGTCTCACTCATGAAGTAATAGCATCATTCCTCTCAAGGTGATTCCTTTTGTATTCCTACATGGAAGATTCTTAAGTTAGGAGTCCTTTTGTCATCACATTCATATTAATTGGTGATTTGAATTTATCATTTGGTCTTGTGAATGCACTGGTGACTGAGATTGGATGAACAGTAGGAACAGGAAAATGATAGCTGAGGTTGTGTATGTTTGAAGAGCTAAAAATTGGTGACATACAAGTCTTTTTAATATAAATCACATCTTTACATTACATGGTAGCAATTCATATAACTTAGAACAACTTCATTTGCACAAGCCATCGTATCTGAATTTATTTAAATAGCCTGATTATGATTATCACAATGCTTAGGTAGTTTGTTTTATTTGTCTGCTTCGATAAGTTGTTAGTATGCATGTCAATGGAAGAACGAAGGTCATGGTGTTGTTGATCGAGTGGGCCTACGAGGGTCCATTCCCTCTGTAAAAGTTACTTATTAGAGGTAGAGTATTGAGTTTTGGCTCCATTGCATGCTTCAGAAAATTCATCTTGGAAGTAGTTGAAGAACTAGCAAATCTGTGCTGAGAAATATGCAAGTAACCAAAACATTGTAATTGTAGGAAGTTGCACATCTCTGATTGATTTAGACCCTGACAATTTGTAGCTGTGGCAGATTTGTGCCACATTAGGTTGCAACTATGTTATACTAGCAATTATGTCCGCCACAGTTGTACTGCCTATTAACTTTTCATGTCCTTTTCCCATACTGTTCCTGAAAACCAAGTTATATGTAGTACCAAATACTAAAGGAATAAGGGCATGAAGAAGACAATCTCATAGAAGATTTTGTACTATGGTGACAGATCCCCTTTATCCTCATTCATGTTATCGATGACCCAAGGTCATCTAGCATTTTATGGTCAAACCAAGAAACCTTAAGAGGCGTAGGGAAAGTCATCTTCTACACTTGCCATGGTTGCTACAGTTGCCAAATTACACTTGATTTGATTTGCTTTTTTGATCTATAACACAAAAAGTCCACAAAGAATCTTGGCAACTTAATTAGTCAACTTCAAATTCTACAATGCTTTTGTTCTTTATAATTACACACTGGCTCACAAGGCATTATTCTTTTTGTCATTTTCTTCTTGAGTGTCATACATGAGATGTGCCATTTATATGCTCATAATTCAATGCAACTAATTTAATACCATGAGCTCAAAGCTGAGGTGAAATGATTAGGCATTTAGGATGAGCATGATGTTCCAGCTTATTTCGCAGCATTGGTAGAATAGCTTAAATTTAAGCTTGATCATATTGAAATTTCATACAAAAATTTAATGGTTATGAAAGTCTAAAGTCAAGCACTCCACAAACCATTGTTAACCAACTCATCAACTGAGTTAATGATCATCAAAATCCTATTGGAACTTGATAATATGGGAAATAATGTCCCACCTAATGCAGGATGATTAGGTATGGCTCCTCACTGGAAGGAGAATCATTTGCTAGACCTTCCAAAGCCTACAGTACTCCAAGAGGTATCATGTGGAGAAAAGGAAGGCTTCAAAGTGAGAAATTTAGTAGCGGATGGTTCATGTCCCACGTGCATCAAGGAACAGGTCGTCTGCTAAGTGCCTCCATTGACAGTGACCATTAGGTACGTTTTAACTTTTGGCATCAATTGAAAAAACAATATTAGTAGTGATGGGGCGTCACTTGATCCATCGCATCAGGTAGATATCATCCATCTATAAGATGGTGGGTCCATTTCCATCAATTTAGTCATAACTTGATGTTGTCGATGTGCATCCATCTCGACCAACTAACAATCTTATTCGAGCTCGAATTAGATAGTACGAGCTACGTAACATCCTAAATGAAAGAGAAACAGAGGAGTGAAGTATAATATAGAGGAGCGTTTCCCCTAATGCCTTGGTTGGGAAAAGGTTAGCATTTAGTTGTCCCTCCTCTTTTTTTTTTACTGAGAGAAGTACGGTCCAGATTTGTCGAAACATTATGATGTGTTACGTCTCTCGTATAGGATTTGACTTTTTTCTTTTTTTTTGGCTAAGAAAAGTTTGGTCCAGATTTGTCGAAACGTTATGATTTGTTACGTCTCTCAAATACAAGTCAACTGGTCGTGGTGTCATTGTGAAGATGCAAAAACGTTCGCGTTTGACTTTTGTCATACATCCTTCCCCTGCAATTAAAATTAGATGATTGCTTCGTTTTGCACCCTAGTAGATTATCTATCCAAAATTTATCATGATCATGATAAATACCCTTTTCACTCCCAATTCAAATAATTATACTTGTCTTAATACTTAACAAAGTACAACCTTTGACCACCGTCTTCAAAAGCCATGACTATGGTTTCGAAATAGGTAATTTTCAGTTTTCCAAGAAATTGGAACTGAACCGGCAAGAGCCAGTTTTCATTCCGGTTCTTTTGGTTTCGGTTCGGTTTCGATTTGAATCGATAGTATTTTTATTATTATTTAATTTAAAAATTTATATATATATATATATATAATTTATAATTTTATTATGTAAAAAAGTTGATATCAGATTGAGCAAAATTATAAAGTTTTAATCACTTTAGCGTTGGACATGTTGATCATTCCTTGATATGTCGAATAAGAGGTTATTGTTTTCGTGGATGATATGCTAGTTTCATCTTATCGTCTTTGTTCAATCATCGATTTATGCTTGAGCTTCAAGTGATTTAAGGGTCATTCTCGATTCAATTTCATCTAGGATGCTATCGTAATAAAGGCCTACTCCATAATTACAATTTCATCTAGGATGTATCTTATTGTGATAAAGGCCTACTCCACCATTATCATCGACATTGAAGTTATTAGTATTTGTCTCGCAATTATCGTCAAAATTAGAAATATTATTGAACTTATTAGTATTTGTATCGCACTATACTTGTACTATCACCAAACTCAAAAGAAGTTGTCATATGACATATTAAGCTCGGAGTTCGAGCTTGATGATGCCTTTGGTTTGTTTTATAATAATATTTTTTCTCTTAAAGATTTTACTAGCCTCACTAGCTTGATTCTTAGATGTAGAAGTTTCGTAAGTACTATTAGGATCGTGAAGGCACTAAGAGGGGGGGTTTAGGATTAGTACTTTCGAAATAAAGTTTCGATTTAAAAATTTTGATCGATAAAACCCGTATTGGAAATATGTTTAACTAAAAATATGAGTAAGGATAGTAAGTAAATCAGTAAGTAATGATAAGAGAAAACAAGAAAAGGATGCAAACTGATTTATAGTGGTTCGATCATCCCGACCTATGTCCACTCCCGATTCCTCTTCCCTTGAGGCTATCGATTTTCACTACCGATTTTTTTTTCAACGGGCAAAGATCAACTACCATTGTTACAACCATTTTCCCTTTCATACGCTTAAGAGAGAACCTTTACACCTCTCTTCTCCTTTTAACAGGTTTAGTAGAGAACCTTTACACCTCTTTTCTCCTTTTAACAAGTTTAGGAAAGAACTTTTACACCTATCTTTTACACAAGACCTCACACCTCCTTAGTATAACCTTTACACTCAAGGAGGAAGAGACTCAACCACTTTTCAAGAGAGCTTACAACACTTTTATGCTCAAGAATTTTTGCTCCATCAAGCAAGCATGAGTGAGGTTTTTATAGACCCAAATAGCTTCAAAATATAGTCAAATTTTCAAATTCTCAAGTTTTCGAGGTACTAGCGGCATTTCTACCGAATAGAGCTTGGGAATCTGGGCTCTTGTGATACCACTGCTAACCTGGGTAGTGCCACCGTCGCTTGGGTAGTACTACCACCGACACTAACGGTACTACTGCTGGGATTCCGGGAAAAGCACAAATAGTGCTTTCCGGCTCTCAAGCAGTACCATCGCTTGAGCCTGGTGGTGCCACCGCCTAGCCCAACCCCAGGTCACTAAATTGGCCTTCTAATAGGCCCAATTTGACCCTGGTTCAAACCCAATGGATTCTTAATCAAGTTAGCATAGTTATGTCCCAAAACCAACTCAATTAGACTCTAAACGACTTCGATCAAAAATAAGTTCAAGTTATGAATATATCAATGTAATATCAAAGATAAGTTCAAGTCATGAGAGGTTAATTGATGAACAAAATTTTTTATGTCATCTTGAAAATGTGGTTATCTTGAATTCAAAATAGAATGTTTTTAATGGTACTTTTGAATTCTAAGTTGAGATAAATTCGAATTGATATATCATTGCAAGTCCAAATATTTAATCAAGCTTTAGAAAATAACTAGTAAAATTTAGGCATGAGTCATTACTAATGAAAAGTTATAAACGCATCATAAGTCTCTTTGTTAAATATAATCGCTATTTCTCCTATTTTAGTATCAACATAAATATGAGCTTCTTCTTCTCATTTATTATCAACAAAATTGAGTTTACAAGTCATAAATAGAAAAAAATCATACATAATAAATCTCAAGTCGTAAATATCAAGAAGTCAAGTGAAAGATCATGATTCATTTAAATAAATCTCCTCTTTAGTAAATAGCAAAAAGAATCATGATAATAAAAAATCTTGATTTATATAAAATAAATCTCAAGTTATAAATATCAAATGAAAGATCATGATTCGTTTGGATAAATCTCCTTCTTAGTTATTAGCGAAAAGAAAGAATCATAAGAGATCGAATACAAAATAAATCTTAAGTCATGAATCTCAAGAAGTTAAGTGAAAGATTATGATTCGTTTGGATAAATATTCTCTTTTAGTAAAAAGAAAGAATGATACGAGAACAAATAGTAAAAGTTAAATAAATATTTTTCAACGAAGAGCAAGCTTGAACACCTTTTTGATATTTCTCCAATAATTAGCTCCTTAGGATGTGCATCTATATATTTTCATTCCTTGGGTAAGATTCATTAGAAGTGAATGTGTCTAAGTTGCTCTAGAGAAAAGAATTCAAATTCAAATTATCAAATTCAAAATTATTTTTCTTACATTCAGAAAATTCATTGAAAACAACATAGATAGATTCCTATAAAATTAAAAAAAAATAAGTTCTTTAGTTTTTCGTATTTGCATGTCTTAATCTCCTATGCTAAGGCCATGCTTCATCGTTTAAAACTGAAAAGCAAGCTTCATTACGAAAATTATCAAGATAAAAGTTATTGCTTCTTAAAGCATCAATAGAATTATTCTTATTTGGTATGCAAGCATTAGATTTAAATTTAACATTTTATCCCATTATCATAAAGTTGACTAATATTTAATAAGTTATGTTTTAAACCTTTTACTAAAAGAACATCTTTAATTGAAAGATTCGATTTGTTACTAAATATCCAATACCAATAATTTTTTTATTATTGTTGTCTCTAAAAGTGACATATCCTCCATCTTGACTAGTGAACTTTGAAAAATGTGTTGGATCTCTAGTCATGTGCCTTGAGTATCCACGAGCATCTCATGTTACACGAACATAGCCTACTCAAATATTTTTGGGCCGAAGCTATAAATACGACATGCTATGTTATGAATAGAGTTCTAGTAAGACCATTACTTTCCAAAACTCCTTATGAGTTGCGGAACAACAAAAAACCCAACATTTCATATTTTAAAGTTTTCGGGTGTAAATGTTTTATCTTGAATGAAAAAGATACCTTAGGAAAATTCGATGCAAATTCTGATGGAGGAATTTTTCTTGGCTATTCTTATATCTCTAAGGCCTTTCGTATTTTTAATAAAAGAACTTTAGTTATAGAAGAGTCTATTCATGTTGTTTTTAATGAAATTTCTGAAGTTAAGAAAAATGAATTTGATGATAATCTTAATTTTGATACATTGACTTTAAATGAAACCCTTTCTCCATCTAGCAACTTGGATGCATCTTCTTCCGAAACATCCTTACCCAAGGAATGAAAATATGTAGATGCTCATCCTAAGAAGCTAATTATTGGAGACACATCAAAAGGGGTTCAAACTCGTTCTTCTCTTAAGAATTTCTGTGCCAATACCGCTTTTCTCTCTCAAATTGAACCTAAATGCATTGACGAGGCCTTAAAAGATGATTCATGGATTATCACAATGCAAGAAGAGTTGAACCAATTTGAGAGAAATGAGGTACTAAAGCTTGTTTCAAGGCCAAATTACCATTTAGTTATTGGTACTAAATGAATCTTTAGAAACAAGCAAGATGAATTTGGTATCGTAGTTAGAAATAAGGCTAGATTAGTGGTCAAGGGTTTCAACCAAGAAGAAGGTATCGATTATGAAGAAACATTCGCTCCTATGGCACGATTAGAAGCCATAATGATGCTCCTTGCCTATGCTAGTAGTAATAATTTTAAGTTATTTCAAATGAATGTTAAAAGTACTTTTCTTAATGGCTTTATTTCTGAAAAAGTTTATGTTGAACAACCTCTTGGATTTGAGAATAATAATTTCTCTAATCATGTGTTTAAATTAACTAAAGTTCTCTATGGATTAAAATAAGCCCCAAGGGCTTGGTATAAGAGACTTCGCTCATTTCTTATCTAAAATAATTTCTCTAAAGACAAGGTTGATATTACATTGTTTATTAAAAAATTTAAAAATAATTATCTTATTATTCAAATTTATGTTGATAATATTATTTTTGGTTCCACGAATGAATATTTATGTAAATCATTTGCCAAAAATATGAACCAAGAGTTTGAAATGAGTTTAATGGGGGAATTAACTTTCTTTTAGGCTTACAAATCAAACAACTTAATGATTGTATTTTTATTAATTAAATAAAATATGCACTAGACTTGCTAAAACGATTTAAAATGGATAGTTCAAAGACTATTAATACTCCTATAAGTACCTCCACTAAGTTAGACATTGACGAAGGTGGAGAAAGCTTTGATAAAAAAGCTTATAGGGGTATGATAGGTAGTTTACTATACATCACCACAACTAGACCAGACATCATGTTTAGCGTAGGACTTTGTGCTCGGTTTCAATCTAACCCCAAGC
Organism: Musa itinerans; assembly: GCA_001649415.1. Taxonomy (NCBI): domain Eukaryota; kingdom Viridiplantae; phylum Streptophyta; class Magnoliopsida; order Zingiberales; family Musaceae; genus Musa; species Musa itinerans. The sequence goes on along the minus strand of LVTN01000638.1, from coordinate 62,619 downwards.
AATATCATTTAAAAGCTGTTAAAAGGATTTTTAGATACCTAAAAGGAACTCCTAAACTAGGATTATGGTATCCAAAATCTAAAAATTTTGAACTGCTTAGTTATGCCGATGTTGATTTTGCTGGTTGCCAAATAGATAAAAAAAGCACATCCGGAACATGTCAATTTTTAGGACGTACACTTGTCTCTTGGTCTTCCAAGAAACAAAACTCGATTGCATTATCCACAACCGAAATTGAGTATATTGCAATAGGTGCATGCTGTGCACAAGTTATATGGATGAAAAATACCTTAGAGGATTATGGAATTCACCTAAAGTATATACCTATAAAGTGTGATAACACAAGTGCAATATGTTTAACGAAAAATCCTATTCAGCACTCTAGAACTAAACATATTGACATTAGGCATTACTTTATACGAGATCGTGTTAATAATCATGATGTAATCTTAGAATTTATTTACATGAAACATCAATTGGCTGATATTTTTACAAAACTCTTGATTGAGGAATAATTTGATTTCATAAGAAGAGAATTATGTATGCTAAATTTCTCGGATACATTAGTTCTTCTTTAAATTTTTCTCCGGATTTTCTTATCGAATTCTATTTTACAAGATCATTCACTTGAATCATGAACTAATGGTTTGCGAGTGAATTTTATACGATGGTTGCGTACGAATTTTGTATGATGCATGAACTTATGGTACGAATTTTATATGAATCATGAACTTATGGTGCAAATTTTCTCTCTTACAAGAATAGATCTTATGATGTTTATATAAATGAGTGTGTGCACCTCATAGTCTTGCAAGAAGGAACCACACAATGTCAGCACCACACCTCCATGCAAGTAGTGTTCACTGCCTGTAGGCAGTGGCACCACCCAACTAGCGGTAGCACCGGCCAGCTGGTCACGAGTTGTAGGCGGTGGCACCACCAGCTGGGCGGTGCAACTTGCCTTATATATATAGAACAAGTTAGGGCCGGTGGTAGAACCGACCCCAACCCATTCTACACTTTTCCAAAGAGCCCCAAACCTCTTGATCCTCTTGCTCTCCCTCTAGCAACTCAAAAGAATCCTCATTTTCTATAAAATCAAGGACAAATCTCAAACACCATCTTGGTGATCACAAGAAGGAAAAACCACTAAGGTAATCCCTAAGCCAAATTGATTCCCCTTTGCATTACTTATTTTTGTCTCTTATTTGTCTTCATAATTGTAGTCTCCATGACTTCTAGAAGATCCTCAAGGGACAAAGGGAATAGGAGATTAGATGAAAACTATGACTCCCTACTTTTCGATTCTCATCAACATGCCCTTAAATTTTTGACCATAGAATCTAGAAATATTTATAAGGGTAAATATGTTGATTTAGAGGAATTAAGTGATTTGGAACCTATTCAATAGTTTGCTAACCTAGATATCATCTCAATCCTTCAAATATATGAACCTATCTATTCTAGATTTGTTAGATTGTTTTATAATAATTTATATGTGGATGAAAACAATAGAATCTCCATACGTTTCTCTTAGGACATCATATACCCATTACGGATGGTGTAATTTACAATCTAATAGGAATTACGAAAAAAGAAAGAAGTTGTTATTTTAGAGGCCAATGGGATGAAGAATCAGTTGAGACCACTTATTCTGAAGCCTTAGGAACCATCTTCGGTAATCCTAACTTTTCTATTATTCTAAAAAGCTATGAACATTTATTACCTTTTAATACTATTAGTGAACAAAAGTACCGTGGCTGATGAGTTAGCACGGTTAGGTCCGTGGGCCAATATCAGGAGCTCCTTGGGGGGCAAGTGGGATGATGAGGTGGCCACGCCCTCGGGCCGAGATGCCGGGAGGCATTGGTTAGGATCCGGAGCAGCTCACTGATCTGCTCTTGTATGATGGGGAGGTGTCCCTTAGGTCGGGCACTGGCCGCTCCGGGATGATTGCTTCGAAGCGCCTCGGGCAGGGGTTGGGCCGGCTGGGTCGGTTGGGCCCTGATAAGGAAGTATTAATTGGTGTTCCATGGTCCGTCGATCCGGACGTCGTGGGTGATGGGTCACATCTTCCTAGCTCTGAGATGGATGACAGCTCGTCCACTTGTGCGCTGGGTGGCGATTCCCGGGTTGAAAAGTCCGCCGGTCGGGGGAAGCCTCCTTCCTGCAAAAATGGCCTTCGTCGGGTGTTCTCCGACTTTGGCCCCTCCGACGAGCAAGTCAGTCCAGTGTTCTTCCACCCCTTTCTCTAGCGCCCACCGTGGGGCTTTTATACCATCGTGTGAGGTTTTTTCCCCCCCTTTTTCCCCGGAGCCCCTGGTCGGCGAGTTGGCGTCTTCGGGGGTGCTCGGACGACCTCAGATGGCACCGCCCTGAGCCCTCAGAATCGTATAGTGCCTTGGTATAGAGCCCGTCGAAGCGTGCGCCGTGGGGCTCCGACGGTGTGCAGCGTCGGATTTTGACATTGGCAGGGTCATGGCGTGCGGCGTTGGTGGCGTGTGGCATTGGGGGTGACTCACCTGGGAACCGAAAACTTACCTCATCACTTCTCCCCCCCCTCCGAGGCGTGCCGCTGGGTCCCTAATGGACTAGGAGGCATGCTTGGGGCCGAGGAGCGTGATTGTGCTAGTCGCTGGTGCGGGAGAGCTGGAGTTGGACCGTCGGGGGGAGATTTGGAGGAGTAGTGCCTCGTGATTCGAGTAGGATTGACCTTGCTGACTGATCGGTTGGGGTGTGTCGAGTCGAAACCGATGTGGCATAGGTCAGGTTTGGCACGACTCGGAGTTTCGGCTGCCGAGTTCGTAGGCCGGCGGGTGAGCCGGGGCGGCTCGGTTAGAGACTTGATGGGCTGCGAGTCGGGGGTCGATGTGGAGCGACTTGGGTTTAACGGACTAGGCCGGTGATTCGGGCATCGGATTTGGCCGAGATACGGCTCGGTTTGAAGGTTGGGCATGGGGGCCAAGTGATTGAGTCTGGGCTCAGATTTTGGTGCCGACGGGTCTTCGATCGGGAGCGCTCTGGAGCGACCCGGGCATGGAATGGTATCTAGGGACCGAGGGACTGAGCTCGGTTCCGAATATGGTCTTGGGGGTCGAGTGATTTGAGCTCGGTTCCGAATCTAGGGGCCGAGCAGTTTGAGCTCGGTTTCGAATTGATCTTGGGGGCTGAGCGATTTGAGCTCGGTTCCGAATCGATCTCGGAGGCCGAGCGATTTGAGCTCAGTTCCGAATCGATCTCGGGGGCCGAGCGATTTGAGCTCGATTCCGAATTGATCTTGGGGGCCGAGCGATTTGAGCTCGATTCCGAATCTAGGGGCCGAGCGACCTGAGCTCGGTTTCAAATTGATCTCGGGGGCTAAGCAATTTGAGCTCGGTTCTGAATCTGGGGGCCGAGCAGTTTGAGCTCGGTTCCGAACCTGGGGGTCAAGCAGTTTGAGCTCAGTTCCGAATTGATATTAGGGGCTAAGCGATTTGAGCTCGGTTCCGAATCTGGCGGTCGAGCGATTTGGGCTCGGTTCCGAATTGATCTTGGGGGCTGAGTAGTTTGAGTTCGATTCCGAATTGTGTTGAATCTCGTATTTTGATGATGAAACCACTTGATATGTGTTTATGTTTTAATCTGCGTTTTGAGTGACGCATGATGCTTCGATCAGGATGAGACAATTAAAGCAGGAAGAATCATGTTGTGTCGAAAGAACATGTCAGAAGATTGGACGTCGGGCCAGTGGAACGGTCGACGTATCGACAGAAGGCTTCGTGCCGTGGATTCGGGCATCGGGCCAAGAAGAGCGGATATTGTGCCAAGGACATCGGAGTTGCGGAGTCAACTAGCCGATTGGGCAATAGGCCGCACGAGAGGACAATGCGCCGAAGAATCGGACGAAGCGTCGAAGGACCAATGACATGCCGGACAACTTGGTTAATTGCTTAGGATTAATTGTCTCGATCAAAGTTT
>LVTN01000638.1:30645-54623 GCA_001649415.1 Musa itinerans | reverse complement strand
GGTTTGCATTTACTTTGAGCATTTTATCCTTACTGCAAACCTCCTCTATAGCTTACTGCATTCTGCGCTTTTACGATCAAGCTTACTGCATTCGACGTTTAGACGTAAATCGACTTTCTCGTACGAACATCATATTTCAGTTTGCGCTTACATTCTGATTCCCATCATAACTGCAAACTATCTTCTGCGCATTTACAAAACGCATTTCAAAGCTCAGTATTTTCAGAATCGGCATTTAGACGTAAACCGATTTTTTCGTACGAACGTCGTACTTCAGTTTGCGCTTACATTCAGATTTCTATCATAACTGCAAACTGCCTTCATAGATTTACTTTAACATCATCTCGCTTAATTTTAAGTTAAAGTAATCTTAGAATCGGCTTTTACACCGAAATCATCTTTATCGTACGAACGAAGTTTTAATCCTCGAAAGATTTCCGCTGCACTAATTCACCCCCCCTCTTAGTGCTCTTGATCCTAACAAATTGATCTTGGGGGCTGAGCGATTTGAGCTTTGTTCCAAATCTGGGGACCGAGCAGTTTGAGCTTAGTTCCGAATTGATCTTGGGGGCCAAGCGATTGGAGCTCGGTTTCGAATCTAGGAGCCGAGCGATTTGGGCTCGGTTCCGAATTGATTTTGGGGTCCGAGCGATTTGAGCTCTGTTCCAAATCTGGGGGCTGAGCAGTTTGAGCTCGGTTCCGAATCTTCGGGCCGAGCAGTTTGAGCTCGATTCCGAATCTGGGGACCGAGCAGTTTGTGCTCGGTTTCGACACGTGGCGGGGCGGGCGGAGCGTGACGGGCCTGGAGGGAAACTTTATTTTGAACGGCCTTCGATGGGGGGTCTTGGGTGATGGGACGCCTCTGGCGGGAGCTCCAAGGTAGGTGATCCTAGCAGATCCGAGGGGTCACGACGGGTCTTAAATGCTATGACTGTTGCTCTCCTTGGGAAGCCCTAATCGCCGCCTCGCTAAGGGTTACCCGCCTTTTATAACCCCCTCTCTTCCGCGGGCAGTTACCATCACCATTGATATCAGCCTTTCACCCCGCACCTCGGCCCCTTTCTTGTAACTCCGTTGTCCTCTTTGCTCCGATCCCTCGCTCCGGACCCCGGACTTCTTTCTCGCAACTCTGAGGTCGGGATGTCTTCATCTGCATCTTCGTTTTTGTCTTCGTTTTCGTCACCTTCTCCCTCCCCTTCTCCTTCGCCTTCTCCTTCTCCTTCTCTCTTCGTAAGTTCCCGGGATGAGGTGGTGAGTGTGTCTTTAGGTAGCGCTTCCCCAGAGGCCCCGGGGGGTTCGGCCGAGCTTGAGGCCCTCAAGTCCTAGCATGATGTGGACTCGGTGGTGACTGAGGACTTTTTGGGAGTGCTCCGGGATCGCTACCACATCCAGGAGTGTCACGGCCTGCACGCCCCTCGACTGGGGCAACGACCGTACGACCGGTTTCCCGATGGGTTCGGGCTAATCGTGGGGGCGTTGGAAGCCGGCCTGCGGTTCCCGGTGCACCCGATCATTAGGGATTGCCTTCACTTTTGGGGGATTTCCCTATCCCAAGTGTCGCCCAACTCCTGGCGCTACTTGGTGTCTTTCATCTGGGAGTGTCGGGGGGCTGTGATCGAGCCGTCCCGGCCCCTTTTTTTGGCTTGTTTTCGCTTGGGCAGGGGACCAGGCGGGTATTACTTGATCGCCCACAGCGGTTTTAAGATCAGTGACGCGTCCTCCAACAACAAAGGTTGGAAGAGGCATTTCTTCTATGTTAGATGCGACCAAGAGTGGGGCTTCAGCACGAGTGGGTGTTTTGGATCATCGATAACGCCCCCCCGTTGCTCTCTGCTGGAGACGTAGCGGTCGTGGATCGTTTGAGGGGCATCTTGTCCTCTTCTCGGGCAATTAAGGAGATGACCGAAGAATGGATGGTTGAAGCGGAGCTGAGCCTCGCCACTGGGGGTATGGCCATTCGTGTATAGCGGCTTGTTCGTTTGGCCCAAGCCATCTGACCGCTGTCTATTTTTCGCAGAAATGGTAGACCTACATTTGATGAAGAAGATGGCCAGTGCCAAGGCCGTCGAGCCCCCGTCTCAGGACGGGGAGGGCTCTAGAGGCAGGATTGTCCCACTGGAGGGCACGCCGAAGCGGGCGCCGGTATCACCAGCATCGGAGCAGCCTCACAAGAAGACGAAGACAGCGATCCGGAAGATGCCCGCGAGCTGGGGCACCCGTTCGAGTGCCCCCCTGGAATCTCTCGGGGCCTCCGCCCAAGGGGAAGGCTCGGAGAGCATGAAGGGGAAGGGGTCGGCCGGGTAGTCCGGTAGCGACCCTCCCAAGAGGGCGCCGGCACCTCTCTTGCCAGTGTGGGAACTGTGCCGTATCTACTCCTGGCCCGAGGGCGGGCAGTACCAAGCCCAGTGCATGGCTGATCTTTCGGCCGAGGAGCCGGGCCCCCCTACGCTGTTCGGTGACTGACTCTCAAGGCCAATAGCCGGCTCTGGACCGATGGACTAACCGCCCATAAGTTCATCTGAGGGGCGCTGCATCCCTCGCTGGCTAAGGACCTATACAGCTCCACCTCCGAGGTGTTGGTAGAGCGGGCGGCCAAGTCGCTCCTCTGGGTAAGTATTGGCTTCCTTTTCCCACCAATTCTTTCTTTCTTGGGTGTTGACACCGATCCTTATACAGGGCCAGCACTATGGCATGGCGTTGATCGACCGGGTCCTCGACGTCGGGCGAGCGCTTGAGCGTCAAATGGAGATCGATGCCGCCCTTCGATTGGAGAACTTAGAGCTGCGAGCCAGGGGGGATCCGGAGGCTGTTGGAGCGCGCCACGATGCTGGGGGAGGAGGTGGCTCATTTGAAGACCGCGCTAGAGGAAAGCCGGTCATACATCCACTCGCTGGATGATGAGCTGCTAACCCTCTCCCATGACGTCGAGACCGCTAGATCGATGGCTCAGGCCGCCGAGGAGGCCCTGGAGGAGGAGCGGTTGGGGCTGCCCAAAAAGATCGAGGAGGCGGTCGCTGGGTATAAAGCGTCCTCCGGGTTCGAGCGTGGCCTGGTGAGGTCGGGCCGGGTCACGTACGAGTACGGGTATCGGGTGGCCTGCGCTCGCTTCAGGGTGAAGCACTCAGGCCTGGAGCTAGAGTTGGACCCATTCGTCGATAACTCGGCGGACCAGAACGTCGACATGCCGACGAACATCCCCTTTGACAATGGGCCCGTGACTCCTCCCTCGAGCTAGGGGCTGCGCCCCCTCTCCTTTTGTTGTTTTTGTTCCGGTTGGGCTTGAGGTCATGCCGTCCGACCGCTATGTGTACCCTCTTTACCATCTAGAAGTACTTTTACTTTGAAATCATGGCTTGCTCTTTTCCCCAACTGTGGGTGCACGGGCCCTCTATAGCTTCTTTGCATCCCGATTGATCTCCCTTATGAGTAGAATTTCTTCAGGTTTGCCGCGTTCCCACGTTCTTGGTAGGGGACTCCCCTCCATAGTCTTGAGCCGGTAGGTTCCCTCTCGGACCATGTCATAGACCCGATAGGGGCCCTCCCAGTTGGGTGCGAGCTTTCCCCTTGCTCGGGTCGGGTCGTTTACTTCTGTTCTTCGGAGGACGAGGTCCCTGACCTGGATCAACCGCGGACGGACCTTTCGGTTGTATATCCGAGCCGTTGCCTTCTTGTATGCCAAGGTGCACAGATGTGCCTTGGCTCTCCTTTCCTCAAGGAGATCCAAGTTAGCCCGGAGCCCCTACTCGAAGTCTCCTTGCTCATAATTGGAGGTGCGCAAGGTCGGGAACAACATCTCGTGCGGAAGGACTGCCACGATCCCGAACGCCAAGCTAAAGGGGGACTCCCACGAAGCAGTTTTGGGAGTTGTTTGCATTGCCCACAGGACGCTGGGAAGCTCGTCCACCCAAGCACCATGTGCGCCTGAGATTCTCCTTTTAAGGCCTTCCAAAATCGCCTGGTTCATCACTTCGGTTTGGCCATTGGTTTGGGGGTGCGCAACCGAGCTGAACTTCAACTGGATCTCGTACTATCAGCAATAGGCCTTGAATTTGAGGTTGTTGAATTGAGTCCCATTGTCGGCAAAGATGGCCTTCGGGATCCCGAACTGGGTGATGATATTCTTCCATGTGAAGCTCTGGACTTGCTTCTCGATAATGGAGGCCAAGGGTTCGGCTTCGACCCACTTAGTGAAGTAGTCAACCCCGACTATGAGGAAGCATCGCTGTTCCGATGCTGGAGGGAAAGGTCTGAGGAGATCAAGGCCCCATTAGGTAAAGGGCCAGGGCACATCCATCGGTGTTAGGGGAACCGCTGGCTGATGCGGTAGTTGGGCATGTCACTGGCATTGCAGGCATTGCCACACATATGACATAGCATCCTGGCGCATGGTTGGCCAATAGTACCCTTGCCGGAGAGTTTTGAAGGCAAGGTTTCATCCCCCAATGTGCTCCTCGCAAATCCCCTCGTGGAGCTCGGCGAGGACCGTCTCGGCTTCCGGCGGTGCGAGGCAGCGTAGACGGGGTTGGGAAAAAGCCCTTCTACAACTTTTTGCCGATGATGCAGTACTAGGCTTGGGTTCGTCTCAACCGCTTCGCAGCTGCCGAGTCATCGGTGTTGAATCTCGTATTTTGATGATGAAACCAATTGATAAGTGTTTATATTTTAATCTACGTTTTGAGTGATGTAGGATGCTTCGATCAGGATGAGACAATTAAAGCAGGAAGAATCATGTTGGACCGGAGGAACATATCAGAAGATTGGACGTCAGGCCGGTGGATCGGTCGATGTATTGATAGAAGGCTTCAGGCCGTGGATTCGGGCATCGGGCCAAGAAAAGCCGACATTGTGCCAAGGATATCGGAGTTGCGGAGTCAATTGGCCAATTGGGCAATAGGCCGCAAGAGAGGACGATGCCCCGAAGAATTGGATGAAGCGTCGAGGGACCAATGACATGCCGGACAACATGATTGTTGCTTAGTATTAATTGTCTAGATCGAAGTGTGTTTTACAAGTGCAGGATTAACTACGATAGCAAGACATGAAGCAAAATGAAGTCCCGAAGTCAGGACACGACATTGTTGGGAGTTCGAGAGTTCGTCGGAAGTCCGGACGTTCGTCGAAAGTTCTGGCGGAACCAGCCGAGAAGTCTCAGAGCTTGCCAGAGAAGCTCATCGGAACTCGCCAAGAAGATCGTCGTGAAGTCCAGGAGCTTGTCCGTTGTCCACCGGAACATTGCCGAGAGATTGTCGGAAGTTCGCCGGAAGCTCGTTGGAAGAATAGACATAGGGACTTGTTTAGCTTAGCAAATGTCTTAGGATTTCGTAGTTAGCACGTAATTGGGCTTGGATTTGGGCCAACCTAATTAGGGGCCAACTAGGCCCATGTAAGAACTGTGTTGGGCCCAATAAGAAGCCCAAACAATGCCCCAAGAATTTTCACTATCGTGGCACAGTCTTCGAGACTGTGTCAAGCAGTGGTACCGCCCAAACAGCCTTCGAGAGGCTGTAGGCGGTGGTACCGCCAGTCTAGGTGGTGGTACCGCCTAGGGCAGTGTCAGCGTCAGACTGACACCGGATGGTGGTACCGCCCAACGCAAGCGATGGTACCGCTCGTGCTTGAGGAACCTGGGATGGGAAAGTTTTAGGCTCCAAGTTTGAATCAACTTGAAGCTTATAAATACCCCTCCCATCCCTGGTTAAAGCACACAAGCACAGAGAGTTTAAAAGTAAAGAAACGCTGCTGCAATCTCTTTAGATTTCCCTCCTCTACTCTAAGTGTTAGAAATATGTAAGAGTGGAGTGTGAGTGCTTGTAAGGGTTATCTCCTAAACCCGATAAAAGGAGAAGAGGAGTGTAAAAAGTGATTGGCCTTCGTCTATTGAAGGAAGGCCTCTAGTGGATGTCGGTGACCTCGTCGGAGGAGGAAGCCAAAAGTGGATGTAGGTCAAGATTGATCGAACCACTCTAAATCTCGGTTTGTATTTACATTCTGCTCTTTATCTTAACTACAAACTGCCTCCGTTGCTTTACATCAACTATACTTTCGTTTGCTCTCATGTTAAAGATCTTTCCGAAACGATTTTCGTACGAAGTCTTTTTGAACCGACGAAAGTTTTTCGCTGCACTAATTTATCCCCCCTCTTAGTGTCGACCTCGGACTCTCAATCATAACAGTCGGGCTCCTTTCCGCCCGCTTTGTAGCAGAGGATCTCCTCCATCTAGCTCGGTGGTGAATTTATTTCGGCGACTTCGTGGATCGCCATTGTCGGGGCTGCCACAGACTCAATAGCCGGGGCCGACCCTAGGCCGCGGGTGGAGGCGGATCTGGCTAGCACATCGGCCCGCTCATTCTGCGCCCGAGGTATTCTGGCGATTGATAGGCGATTGAATCGGCTAGCGAGTCACATTGCCTCCATTAGATATGACACCATTGTTGGGTCTCGGGCTTCGTAGCTCCCATTGACATGTCCTGTCACGAGCTGGGAGTCGTTGAAGACTTCAAGGTCGTCTACGCCCATCTCCAAAGTGAGATGTAGGCCGTGAAGGAGCGCCTCATACTCGGCCTCGTTGTTAGTGGCTTGGAATTGGAGTTGAAGCGACCTCTCGTAGGTTTCCCCCAACAGACTTCTGAGTATAAGCCCGACCTTGGCCACTCCGGAAGTGGACGAGCCATCCACATGCAGGGTCCATTTGCTCTGATTGTTCTCCCGCCCCACAGCATGATCCTCGGGAGTCAGCTCAGAAATGAAATATGCTAGTGCCTAAGTTTTGATGGCGGTACTGGGGGAATACCGAATGTCGAACTCGCTGAGCTCGACCGACCATCTCAGCATACGACCCGAGGCACCAAAATTGGAGAGGATTTGTCGTAGGGGCTGGTCGGTGATCACTATGATTGTATGGGCCTGAAAGTAGGGCCGCAGCCTTCGGGCCGTCATGATAAGGGCGAGAGCTAGCTTCTCGATCGGGGGGTATCGTGCCTCAACCCCCCCGAGGATATGGCTGACATAATGCACGGGCTGCTGTACAAGTGGTACCTCCCAAACTAACACCGAGCTGACGGCCTGTGCCGAGGCCGCTAGGTGGAGGCCAAGGGTCTCGCTTGGCTCGGGCGAGGTGAGTCGGGGCTAATGGGCGAGGCACGCCTTCAGCTTCTCGAAGGCCTCCTCGCACTCCGAAGTCCAAGCAGAGTTGTCGGCCTGCCGTAGAGCTCGGAAAAAGGGGAGGCACTTGTCGCTTGAACGCGACACGAACCTGCTGAGCGCTGCCAACCTCCCGGCAAGCCGTTGTACCTCTTTGACCGAGCGGGGGGAGTGCATCTCGGTAACGGCTCGCACCTTCTCCAGGTTGGTGTTTATTCCCTGTTGGTGAATGATAAAGCCGAGGAACCTTCCCGAGATGACCCCGAAGACGCACTTCGCAGGGTTTAGACGCATGTTTAATCGCCTGAGCGTTTGGAATGTTTCCGTCAGGTCGGCCAGGTGTGTGCTTGCAACCTTGCTCTTTACGATCATGTCATCCACGTATACCTCCATATTCCTCCCGAGCTGTTGCTTAAAAAGTATGTCGACCATCCTTTGGTAGGTCGCCCCGGCGTTCTTTAAGCCGAAGGGCATTACATTATAACAATACACCCCCCGGCTGAAGATGAAGGCAGTATCTTCTTGGTCTTGGGTCACTATTCGGATTTAGTTGTAACATGAGAATGCATCCATGAACGAGAGGCGTTCATGGCCTGCAGTGGCGTCGACCAATTGGTCTATCCTGGGGAGGGGGTAGCAGTCCTTGGGGCATGCCCGGTTGAGATCGGTGTAATCAACACACATCCTCTAGCTCCCATTAGGTTTTTTAACAAGAACTACATTCGATAGCCACTGGGGGTATTTTACCTCAGTGATGAAACCGACCTTCGTAAGGTGATCGACATCGTCCCCGATCACCTTTTGCCGGTCGGGGGCGAACGTCCTTGGTTTTTGTTTCATCGGTCGTGCCTCGGGATTGGTGTTAAGCCGATGTTGGGCTACTTCTAGGTTGATCCTGGGCGTCTCTTTGGGTGACCACACGAACATGTTAGCGTTCTTCCTCAAGAAATCGACGAGGTGGAGCTGGTCCGCTTCGGGAAGTGTGGCTCCGACCTTGACGGTCTGATCGGGTCGGCTCCTCTTCAGGGGTACCTCGATGAGCAACTCGGGGGGCTCCAGTGGCACTTGTGGTATGGGCTCCTCGCGAGCTTCGGGAATCGGAGTTGGGTGTGGCTTTTCTAGGAGAGTAACCGCGGCGAGGTAGCATCGACTTGACTCCCCCGGGTCACTTTGGGCCTCCCCGATCCCTGCTGAGGTTGGGAACTTGACGGTTCTATGGTAGGTGGAGACCACCGCCTTGATTTTGTTGAGGGTCGGTCGGCCGAGGATGACATTGTAGGCCGAGGGCAGGTTGACCACCATGAAGGCGGTCATCATCGTTTTTGCCCTCGGCTCCTCCCCGATGGTGACGGGGAGGATTGTGGTCCCGAGCGGGGAGACGAAATCCCCTGTGAACCCCGTGAGCATTGATGACATAGGGGTAAGGTCTTCATCAGTCAAGCCGAGCCTCTTGAAGGCGTCGAAGTAAAGAATATCAGCGGAGCTGCCGGTGTCGACCATCACCTTTTTAACTCGGGCGTTGGCGATTTGAATGGAGATTACCAGGGCGTCGTCATGGTGAAAATGCTCGGCCTCTCCTATCCCAAAGGTGATCTCAGGCTCATGCTTGGGTCGGGGACGCTTTTCAATCATGCTGCGGGCGTAGGCCTTTCTCGCCGTCGAGCTACTACCGCCGGCCACTGGCCCCCCGGAGATGACATCAATTTGTCTCTCGGCGGGTCCCCTAGGGCGTGGAGTCACCTCCCGAGATTTGAGGTAGCGTCCAAGGTGACCTCTCCGGATCAACGCCTCTATTTGATTCTGGAGATCATGGCAGTCCTCCGTGTCATGACCGTGATCCCGATGGAACCTGCAATATTTGGATTGATCTTTGCGGGTAGCCTTCATAGGACGAGGTTGCTGCAAGAGACTTGTCTCCCTAATTTGGAGGAAGATCTCGGTGCGGGAGGCATTTAGGGGAAGGGGTGGGGGCCTTGGGAGCGGTAGCTCTTGTCAGTCGAGCCCGTGGCGGGGCACCGCCGGGACCGTCAAGGTCGTTCCCCGGGATGGTTCTGCCCTCGGCCTCTTGCCTTTTACGCGCCTCCCCGCCACCAGTGCCTCGGCGGCGACGTACTGGTTGGCGTGTTGGAGCATTTCAGATATGGTCGCTGGTAGCTTCTCAATCAGCGACCAGAAGAACCTCGATGGCTTCAAACCCATCAGAAAGGCCAGCAAGATTAGAGAGGGGTGAGCATTTGGAAACCCTCCGATCTCGGTGGCAAAGCGTGTCACGAACCGAGAGAGCGACTCGTCTTCGCGCTGGGATAGCGTGAGCAGGGTGGCCATGGAAGGCCTAGGTCGTGCGCTGGCGAGGAAGTTTTGCTCAAACTCCCCGACAAGCTGGTCGAAGGATGAGACTGAGGATTGGCAAAGCCGGCTGAACCATGTTCGTGTTGGTCCCCTTAGGGAGATTGGAAATGCCCGGCACATCAATGCATCAGAGGTGCCGTAGAGGGCCATTCGGGTCCGGAATATTGAGACATGCTCCATGGGGTCGGAGCTGCCGTCATATGTCTCCAGTGTTGGCTTGTCCTGTACTTCCTGAGTGAAAGGGGACCCGCCCGAATTGCCTTCGCTAGACTCACTCCGCGATTTTCGGAGCTCGCGCTAGAATGCGTCCAAGCGTTGGTTGACTCGGGACAGTTGGGCTCTGAGCGAGTCCTCCGCCGAGTCGGATGATATGGTGTCAGGCTCGAGATGAGGTAGCGTGACTCGGCAGGGCGCGAGTATGTCCTGCCCGGGCGAACCCCTCGGGTCGGTTGCCGGCTCACCGGCTTCTCCCACCTTGACCTGTTCCCCACTTGGGTGCTGCCGGGTCGGGTCGGTCGAGGGCGTCGCTAGCCGCACGATCAGAGGAATGATCAGAGCGAGCATCTGCATCATGCCCGCCATGGCCTGCACTTGCTTGGTCAAGTTAAGGAACACCTCGGGCGTAATGGCCGAGGGCCCTGTGGTGAGCCCCGAGGGCGATAGTCCCGGGTAATTGAACAGACACTAGTAGCAATCTGGCATCGAAGCTAGGATCCCCCCGTCTCTAGAGGTGGGGAGGGTCCGACTTTCCGGTTCGATGGGAGGGAGGTCGTTCGGTGGTTCTCTCCCGGGGAGAGCTCTCGCCAGATGCTCCTACGACATGGGCCCTCTTTCTAGCGCCAAAATGTTAGTGAACAAAAGTATCGTGGCTGATGAGTCAGTACGGTTAGGTCTGTGGGCCAATATCAGGAGCTCCTTGCGGGTTAAGTGGGATGATGAGGTGGCTGCGCCCTCGGGCCGAGATGCCGGGAGGCGTTGGTTGGGATCCAGAGCAGCTCACTGATCTGCTCTTGTATGATGGGGAGGTGTCGCTTAGGTCGAGCACTGGCGTCTCCGGGATGACTGCTTCGAAGCGCCTCGGGCAAGGGTCGGGCCGGCTGGGTCGGTTGGGCCCTAGTAAGGAAGTATTGATCGGTGTTCCATGGTCCGCCGATCCGGGCGCCGCGGGCGATGGGTCACGTTTTCCTAGCTCTGAGATGGATGACAGCTCGTCCACTCGTGCGTTGGGTGGCGATTCCCGGGTTGAAACGTCCGCCGATCGGGGGAAGCCTCCTTCCTGCAAAAATGGCCTTCGTCGGCTGTTCCCTGACTTTGGCCCCTCCGACGAGCAAGTCAGTCCAGTGTTCTTCCACCCCTTTCTCTAGCGCCCACCGTGGGGCTTTTATACCATCGTGTGAGGTTTTTTCCCGCCCTTTTTCCCTAGAGCCCCTCGTCGGTGAGTTGGCGTCTTCGGGGGTGCTCTGACGGCACCGTCCTGAGCCCTCAAAATCGCATAGTGCCTTGGTACAGAGCCTGTCAAAACATGCGTCGTGGGGCTCCAACGGTGTGCAGCGTCGGATTCTAACATTGGCAGGGTCGTGGCATGCGGCGTTGGTGGCGTGTGGCGTTGGTGGCATGTGGCGTTGGGGGTGACTCACCGGGGAACCGAAAACTTACCTCATCAAATACCAAACTACTTCATCACATCTTAATAAGCATTATAATTCTAAAATAATATCATCATGATGAAGTTAACTAAATGGAAGGAGGAATGATATATTGGATTATGAAAGGATATGAAAATTATTTTGGCTACCTAATACAACAAAAATATGATTGAATTATCGAAAAAGGATATGATGCTTCCATATGGTGGCCTGATCACAAGACTAATCCATGCTTATGACATAGTTATCCCACCTGACGAAGAAGTTATGAAACTAGATAGATTTAATGTTATAAATAAAAACTTACTTCGAAGATTAAAGTGTACATTCAGAAATGGGATATGGACTAGATTACCTAGAATGACTGATCCCCTCCCACTAGAACCAGAACCTGAAACACCAATATTTAGGGGTAATCAATCTCCTCCTACTAATCCCTTTGAGGCAACACCTCCAGTAGAGCAAGCACCCCCCTCATCTATCGACGACATAAGGACTCGAATGGATCGATTTAAACAACATCAAGATCGATTTGAACAATGTCAAGATCAAATTTTAACTTAGTTGCAGCAGATTCATCAATAACTTAATACCTTATCTAGATATTTTGACTTGCCATCATCTGAATAAGCTGTGTATGTCTTTTTGCTGATGACAAAGGGGGAGAAGTAGATGAAATCCCTCTCTTTTATTGTGCTTACTTTGATGTTGTAATCTTATGTTGTTTACTTTGATGTTGTAATGGTGAAATGTTGCTTACCTTGATGTTGAAATTCTATGCTTACTTCAATGCTGAAAATTTCTATGATGTTGTGATCTCTTTACCATACAAATGATGCAATATCAGATTCTTAATATTATGAACTTTTGAATGCTATAATGCAATAATGATGATATTTCATGCAAGTAGTGATGAAAGGCTATGCTGAAACATTTTATCATGCATGAATTGATTGTGCATTTAATATCTTGATGACGTAAAATTATGGTGATACACAATGCATGTGATTTCTAATTTCGATCAAAGCTTGAATTCAAGGTTGAGAATTCAAGTTTGTATGATATATAGATAGGGGGAGTTAAGGTTAACTCCTTCACCAATTGGTTGTCATCATCAAAAAGGGGGAGATTGTTGAATCTCGAATTTTGATGATGAAATCAATTGGTAAATTATTTGACATAATCTATGTGTTGATAAGTGTACAGGATTAACTACGATAGTGGTAAGGCGTAAAGTAGATGATGGGTTGGAGTCGAAGATTCGGATGATGTACTGGAAGCTCGCCGAGAGCTCGTTTGAAGATCGCCGAGAGTTCGTCGGAAGATTGCCGAGAGTTCGTCGGAAGATCGCCAAAAGTTCATCGGGAGTTCACCGGAAGTGGGCCGGAAGACTCACTGAGAAGTTCGTCGGAGGATCGCCGAGAGAAAATTCGATCTACTGGACTAATTACTTGCCTTAATCGTAGTTAAAACATTAATTGAGTTAGGATTGGGAGGTGATCCCACTAACTCAGCTAGGGGCCAACTAGGCCCTTAATAGGACTGAATTGAGCTGGATTGAACAACTCATTCAGCACTTGAAACCACGACCGGCGGTGGCACCGCCTGGGACTCGATCTCCCAGGTGTTTTTGTCAAGATCAGGGTCGGCACTAAGAGGGGGGGTGAATTAGTGCAATGGTAAAATCACGTCAACTTCGTAAAATCTTTTCATACGTTGAAAGTTGATTTCGAAAACTTAACTTGAAACACGTGTTCGTAAATGTATTGAAGGCAGTAAGCAATTAAAGAGGTTTGCAGTAAAGATAAATTGTTCAAAGTAAAATGCAAACCAGATTTTAGAGTGGTTCGGTCGTCGTGACCTATATCCACTTTGTCGATTCCTCTTCCATCGAGGCCACCGGCATCCACTACTGATCTTCTTTCAAAAGGCGAAGATCAACTACCCTTTTACACCCCTCTTCTCATTTTCATGGGTTTAGGAGACAACCCTTACAAGCACACACACTCCTCTCTTGCATAATTCTAAACTTAGAGTGGAGGAGGAAATTTCTAAAGAGATTGCAGAAGCTTTTTCTTACTTTAAAACTCTCTATGCTTGTGTGTTTTAACCAGGGATGAGAGGGGTATTTATAGGCTTCAAGTTGATTTAAACTTGGAGCCTAAAAACATCTCATCCCGGGTTTCCCCGGCACGGGCGGTACCACCGCCTGCGTTGGGCGGTACTACCACCAGTGTCAATCTGACACTGACACTGCACTGGGCGGTACTACCGCCCAGTCTAGCGGTACCACCGCCTGAGAGCTGTGCTGGGCGGTACCATCACTTGGCACCTTGCCAGGGGTGGTACAACCACCCAAACTGGCGGTACCACCGCCTGACACAGTCTCGAAGACTATGCCATGACGGTGCCACTTCTTGGGGCACTGTTTAGGCCTCTCATTGGGCCTAACACAGTCCTTACATGGGCTCAACTGGCCCCTGATTGGGTTGGCCCAAATCCAAACCCAATTACATGCTAACTACGATTCCTAAGACATTTGCTAAGCTAAACAAGTCTCTATGTCTTGGTTTCTTCCGACGAGCTTCCAACGATCTTTCGACGAACTTCCGACGATCTCTTGGCAATGTTTCGGCGGACTCCCGGCAAGCTCCTGGACTTCATGACGATCTTCTTGGCGAGTTCCACTGAGCTTCTTTGGTAAGCTCCTGGACTTCTCGACAGAGCTTCTGACAAACGTTTGGACTTCCGGCGAACTCTTGAACTCCCAACAAAATCGCGTCCTTGACTCCGGGACTTCATTTTGCTTTATGCCTTGCTATTGTAGTTAATCCTACACATGTAAAAACACACTTCAATCTAGACAATTAATACTAAGGATTAATCATGTTGTTTGGCATGCCATTGGTCCCTCGACGCTTCATCTGATTCTTCGGCGCAGCGTCCTCTCTTGCGGCCTATTGCCCAATTGGCTAGTTGATTCTGCAGCTCTGATATTCTTGGCGCAATATCCGCTCTTCTTGGCCCGATGCCCGAATCCATGGCCCGAAGCCTTCTGTCGATACGTCGACCGATCCTCTAGCCCGACGTCCAATCTTCTGACATGTTTTCCTCTAGCACAACATGATTCTTTCTGCTTTAATTGTCTCATCCTAATCGAAGCATCCTGCATCACTCAAAATGTAGATTAAAACATAAACACTTATCAATTGGTTTCATCATCAAAATCCAAGATTCAACAATCTCCCCCTTTTTGATGATGACAACCAATCGATGACGGAGTTAATCTTAACTCCTGGAGTTTAAACAAACTCCCCCTATCAATATGGCATATTAATAGAACCTTGAATTCAAGTTGTTAGGGAACAAATATGCCGTAGCTAGCGAGTCAGCACGGCTAGGTTCACGGGTCGATGTCGGGAGCTTTCAGTAGGGTGATCTTGATGATGAGGTGGCCGAGCCCTTGGGAAGTAGTGCTGGTTGGCAGTGGTCGGGATCGGGGGTGATTGGCAACTCCTCGCTGCCGGGTGGATCGCGCTCCTGCATCGAGTCCCTCGTCGTCGGTAAGCGGTCGCCCTCCTGCAAAAATGGCCTTCGCCGGGTGGTGTCCGGTTGTGGCCCCTCCGACGAGCAAGTTAGTAACGAGAGGGCACGGTTTCTTCCTTGGTGGTATGTATTTCTTACCCCCCCTTGGCCGGGGTTCAGCTAGGGGTTTTATACTGTGGTGCGAGGGCTGATGGTGCATCGATTCGGCGTCGCCGTTGACCCTCGAGGGATGGGACAACCCTTCTGACCGGTTGCCGTTCCGGGACGAGCAGAGCGGCGTCAAACGGCACTGCCCCGAGCTGTGTGGCCTGTCTTCTTGGCACGAGCTCCTAGGACGGGATGTGTGGCGTAAGGCTCTGACTTAGCGTGCGGCGTCGGCTGTGATGTGTCCATGTTGCCAAAATATGCCGTATCACTTCTCCCCCCCCCGCCAAGGCGTGCCGTGGGGTCCTTAATGGGCCAGGAGGCATGCCTGAGTTTGGAGGGATGTTGATTGCTTACGAGGGAAAATAGAATCGACTCGTCGTGGGGCGATTAGAGGGGCAACGCCCCGTGCTTCGGGCCGAATTGGTTGGGCAATCGGGGTCTGTCGTCTTAGTTGACGGAAGAGAAATCAGAGGAGTGGATGTAGATCACGACGACCGAACCGCTATAAATCGGTTTGCATTTATGTTTTGCTATTTATCTTAACTGCAAACTACCTTCCTTGCTTTACATCAAGTACACTTTTGTATGCTTTCAAGTTAAGTTTCCGAAATCGGTTTTCAACGTAAACAGATTTAATCACAACGAAGTTTTGAAGACGTAATTTTTACCGCTGCACTAATTCACCCCCCCTCTTAGTACCGACCCCGATCCTAACATGGAGTACTTATACAAGACATCCTTGGTTTCTCAAGTCTAAGGACCAGATATACCACTACGACTATAGAATCATTGTCTGACAATAAGACATTATCAACCATCCAACATTCCGTAAGCGGATCAATCAGTGAACTCATTCCCCAATGAGCACCTATACTATATCCTTGTGTCCCCACACGAGCAGCTATGAGACCAACTGCATCCATCATATGGACGGGTACACAACACACTAGTCTATCCAGTTATCTCGATGTCCCTCTCAAGTAATCTATGATTGAGATTATTTAGGATATGTGTTTAAATACGAATCCGTCTCATTATCGTGATCTCATCACGATCCGATTCCCATTGCATAGATCCATGGACATCACAATATATTCAAGCAACATGCAATATAAAGTGATAAAATGTCAAATAATAATAACAAGCAAAAAGACTACGTGTCAAGTCATACATGCCATCTCATAATCATTGTGTGCTACAATAGCCAATAGAATTCAGATGGATTTTAGCATGGCTACGGGTGAGAATGTTTCGTCATAGTCAACACCTTGCCTTTGACGATACCCTTTAGCCACTAGCCTTGCTTTCTAGGTCTATATATTTCCATCTACTTCGATCTTCTTCTTGAAGATCCACTTGCAACCGATGGATACAATACTCTCATGTGCTTCAACTAGGTTCCAAACCTTGTTCGAGTACATGGAATCCATATTAGAATTCATTGCTTCTTATCACTTCCCGGAGTCTATACTAGTAATAGCCTTATTGTAAATCTAAGGATCAATATCCTCAACATCCTCTCCTTTAATATGTCCCACATATCTCTCAGGAGGATGGGCTACTTTGTCGGATCTACGTAAAGTCGGAACTTGTGTGCTAAGTACCTGAACAGACTCGGGCTATGGAGTGGTGCTTGAGCTAGATTCTTTATCCTCGCTTAACTCTATCATGCTCCCATTGGCTCCGTTAAGAATGTGTTCCTTCTTAAGGAACAGTGCTCTCTTAGCTACAAAGACCTTTTGATCCTTGGGATGATAGAAATAATACCCACAAGTTTCCTTGGGGTATCTCATAAACTTACACCGCTCCGTCCTCGATTCTAACTTATTGGGGTTGTGTCTTTTAACGTGGGCAGGGCAGCCCCAAATCTTAACAACCTTAAGATCAGACTTTTTCCCTTTTCATATCTCTAGACACTATCGATTTAGTTGGAACTCTATTCAGAAGGTAAGCTGCGGTCTCTAGGGCGTATCCCCAGAATGAGATGGGTAGGTCAGCGAAACTTATCATGGACCGCACTATGTCTAACAATATACGATTTCTCCTTTCAGATACACTATTGAGCTGAGGTGTATAAGGAGGTGTCCATTGGGATAGAATCTCATGGTCCTTGAGAAACTGGGTGAACTCTATACTCAAGTACTCACCTCCTCGATCTGATCGAAGAGTCTTGATACTCTTTCCAGTTGGGATGCCGGTGGCCTCGACGGAAGAGGAATCAGAGGAGTGGATGTAGGTCATGATGACCAAACCACTATAAATCGCTTTGCATTTCTGTTTTGCTATTTATCTTAACTGCAAACTGCCTTCCTTGCTTTACATCAAGTACACTTTCGTATGCTTTCAAGTTAAGTTTCCGAAATCGATTTTCAATGTAAATAGATTTAATCACAACGAAGTTTTGAAGACGTAATTTTTTACCGCTATACTAATTCACCCCCCCTCTTAGTGCCAATTTCGTTGTGATTAAATCTGTTGCGATTAAATTACGTCTTATACTCTTTGAATTTCTCAAAGGCCTCAAACTTATACTTTATCAAGTACATATGTCCATACCTTGAGAAATCATTAGTAAAAGTAATAAAGTAGGAGTAACCACTTATGGCATGAGTTGACATGGGTCCACATACATCACTATGTATGAGTTCCAATAGCTCAGTGGCTCTCTCTCCAGTTCCACTAAAAAGGAGAGTTGGTTAGTTTTCTACAATGGCAAGGCTCACAAGTTGCATATGACTCATAGTCAAATGGATCTAGATATCCACCCTTTAATAACTTTTAGATCCTTCCCTCATGGATGTGACCTGGCTTGTAATGCCACGCATTGTTCACCTCATCTCATTTCCTCTTGGATACACTTACATTCATGATATGTGGAGTAGTGTCTATTATAAATAAACCATTATGCAATGTTCCTCTCATGATGATCTCATCATCTAATAATATTGAATAACTATTGTTCTCAAAAACTAATTTACATCCACTAATTGTCAAACATGAAATGAAAATAATATTTTTGAAAATAGAAGAAACAAAATAGCATGCATCCAATGCAATAATAGCTCCACTAGATAGATGTAGGGTGATCTCGCCAACAGCTATTGCAGCAACTCTTGCTCCATTGCCCATCTTGAGGTCCATCTCGCCTCTTGCCTCTTGCCAATCTCCTAGGTCTTGCCAGAACCTGCAATGAATTACAAATATGATAAGCACTACTAGTATCTAATACCCATGTGTTATCATAAGAGTTTGACAAATGAAGATTGATCATGAATATACCTGAAGCTTCTCCAAGCTTCTGTTTCGCGCTCTCTACAAGGTACTCTTTGCAGTTCCTCTTTCAATGCTCATATTTGCCATAGTAAAAGCACTGGCCTTTGTCTTTTGCTGGCTCTTTCTTAGCAACCTTTTCTTTATCTGGTCTGCCCTTGCCCTTGCCCTTCTTAAGGGACTTTTCTGCTTTCCTTTTCTTTTTGGTCTCACTAGTATAGAGAACTGGCTTCTCTTTCTTGATAGTGCTCTCTGCCTCCCTCAACATATTGAGGAGCTCCGGGAGAGTCACCTCAAGCTTGTTCATATTAAAATTCATTATGAACTATGAAAAGGAATCTAGAAGGGACTAAAGCACAAGATCCACATATAGGTTATCCTCTTAGGACCATTCTTAGACCTGTGAGTTTCTCTATCTACTTAATTATATTTAGGACATGGTTATGAATCGGTGTCCCCTCAGTTATCCTAGCGCAGAAGAGACTCTTGGATATCTCATATCGCTGAGTCATTCCTTCTTCCTCAAACAGTTTGTGGACATGTAGAAGAATGGATCTGGCATCCATCTTTTCATGCTATCTTTGTAACTCAGGAGTCATGGAGCCCAACATGTAATACTGAGCAAGAGTGGAGTCATCCATGTACTTCACGTAGTGAGCAATCTCATCTTCGCTTGCACCTTCCTCGGGCGTGGCATCATTGTATCAAGGACGTATGCGATTTTCTCCGTTGTGAGAATAATTCTCAAGTTGTAGAGTCAATCCGTATAATTTAGACTAGTGAGGCGGTTGACATCAAATATACCACGTAAGGGATTTGAAAGCGATATATTTACGAAAATAAAGATGCAGTAGAAATAAATAACATGCAGATTTTGTTAAAAAATAAACAATCAAGATATTGACTTATATCTTAATATGCTCCCACTATTTTACTAACGAGTCACGTGACACTCTCAGCATGTGAAATGGAAGTCTCCGGTAGACTTTTATTGGGGATCAGGATCCAATCAGCGTCTTAGTATAACCTCGAGGGACTCGATCAATCACACTAAGTCTAAAAGGTAGGCAACTCTTGCCAATCATAACTCCTTGTGATTCTCATCTTGTTCGGCATCCGAATCACCATGGTCTCGAGGAACTCGACCAACTATAATGTTTGGTTAAGTCAACACCATTATTACAAGATGAGTATGATTTAATGATATGCCCTCAAGGGACTCGACCAAGTATACCATGTTCTCAAGTCACCGGTGACATCTCTATATCGTAGGCAAGATAGCAAATCGTGATATAGGTGAGTCTTGAGAACTCGACCAACTTAACCTACATCAAGAATCGGTCCCTACCTATCACGATGGAAGGCCACAAGGGTCAATATAATTGCCTCATGTTTATCGACTTAATATTATCGAAAGGAGATTTTTGATTTGGTCTCCTAATATGACATATCACACACATGCATATTTAATATATATCTACATTGCATGCAAATATATATATACATATCTAGTAGGTGTACAAACGATCACACATCACATGAGTAATTATACCAGATGATCATGGAGCACAACCTAATGTGATCAGGTCCGAGCCAATGAGCCTAATCACTCACATCAAGATCTATGTGTGCAGCGGTGCATATCCAAGCCCTATGATCATCCATCTTGTCCTCGTCGGTTCCGTCGACATCTCGACACATCTCCATACATCGCGATCGTTCATCTCGGCATCATGCGCCTATGGGCAGCGCCCCCTCTTGCGGGTGCTGTGCTACCCACAAGTGCCACCCCTTTGGGCAAGCCGCCTGCACGCGGCTCGCCCTAGCAGGCAGGTTGCCCGCGCATGGCACCACCCCTACGGGAGCTATGCCCGAAGGCTGCGCCCACGAGTGGGGCATCCGAGGGCTACCAGCCCCCACTGGCCGTAGACCTACTGCAAGCAAGCCGCCGACTGATTGCTGTAGGCGCAGTGCTTGTGTGTGCGCCAGCGCTGTGTTGCCTGCCTGCGGCCACCGCCCTTGCGGCCGCTTGCATATAGATGGCAACAAGCTACCGTCTGTGAGGGCAACAAGGGCAGCAATAGTTGCTACCCTTTCTCACTTTTGCATCAACGATTTTGACGTTAAAAACTTCTCCAAAACATAACACACGTAGTTCAAAACTAATCTTTCACATGAACAGTCTGGCGCTGATACCACTATAGGAAAATCTAGGGGGGGCATCACATGCATAGCGAAAAAACATTAAAAATAAAATCCTCAATTTCCCAAAAGATGTGTTTGTCGTCGTGCGAAGATTGGCGCACAAAAACCGCGAAACTTAAAACTACGTATATGAAAGATTGTGTTACCAAGGGAGATTATATATCCCTAAATCCCTGTATATCTCTAGGAGAGGGTGAAGGAGGTCAAATGTCCTCCTCTGTAGCGGTGATCCACATAGTAAGGCTACGACGATGCTCTTCAAAACTCCAAGCCTGCTATCTAAGGAGGAGAAGGGGAGGATAATAGGAGAGGCAACTCAAAAACCTCTAGTTTATGAACCATTGGTTCCCTCCTATTTATAGATGTCCCCTATTAACTTAACTATAATGGATCCTGCCCTGTTGGGTATTGGATCTTCATCCAACTATCCAAGCCTCTTAGATTAGTGGATCTCTATCAATAATCTCTCATTGGCTCTTATTGGATTTCATCCATAGGATCCAATAATTCATGGGCTTATTAGACATCCAATAAGATAGGGGCTCCGACAGATATCTTAGATCCGAACATCTACTCATCGCAACGTCTACCATATATGTATGACCCTCTAGGCCCAATATCGAGCTGGCTGTGAGTTATAACTATCAAAACTCCTAGTTTAGTGAATTATTATCTCCATAATAATTCATTCGACTCATCGACTATAGACGTACTAGGCCACTACGCCGCAGTCCCCAGACGATACAGGGGAATCTAATCCATTGGACCTGTTTATCCTTAGTTATCATGTACCTATAGCCCCTTATCCATCTAATATCCCAGAGACTATATACCAAGCATAGTGCTGTCAGACCCATACGGTTTCTGCTCGAGTCTCACTCTAATCGGGTTCTCCCGGATAACTCTTTCTCTCTCAATTCGAAGGATCCTAGCTAGGGATTTGACTAAGCAAGAACATATGAGATATTCCTCTCATGACAACAAGAGTGGATGATCTTCTATCGACACTCAATATTTCTCGTAAGGTTGGCTACCACTCCTGATGACCGGTTGTGTTGGATTTGGAACATCCAGACCTATAAGTCTGGTATCAAAGAATGAAGTACTCATACAGGACATCCTTGGTATCTCAAGTCTAGGGACTAGATATACCATTGAAACTACGGAATCGTTGTCTGATAATAAGGCATCATTAACCATCCAACATTCCATAAGCGGATCAATCACTGAACTTATTCTCCAATGAGCACTTGTACTGTATCCCTAGTGTCCCCACGCGAGCAGCTATGAGACCAGCTGCATCCATCATATGGACGGGTATATAGCACACAAGTTTGTCCGATTTTCTCGATGTCCCTCTCGAGTAACCTATGATCGTGATTATTTAGAATCTATGATTAAAGGCGAATCGATCTCATTATTGTAATCTCATCACGATCCGATTCTTATTGCTTAGATCCATGGACATCATAATATATTCAAGCAACAAGCAATATAAAGTGATAAAATGTTAAATAATAAGCAAAAATACTACATGTCAAGTCACACGTGCCATCACTCACGTGATTGGCTTACAGGGCACCTATGACTAGCAATTGGGTAGCACCACCACTTGTAGACTGACACTATATGGCACCACTGCCTAGTCTGGACAGTATAATCACTTGACAAAGCCTCAAAGATCGGGCTCTAGTGGTACCACTGCCTGACAATATTAACTGCCGATGGTACCGTCACCCAGTTTGTCGCCCAGACCACCTAAGAGGCCGAGCCTCAAGCGGTTCCACCGCCCAATCTGGGCGATGCCACCGACTAACGTGGCTCAAAGTGGTTGAATGGGCCATCCAATCGGCCCAATTCAGTCTTGTTTAAGACCCAATTGGTCCCTAATTGAGTTGGTAGGATTTCTCCCAAAACTAACTCAAATTAAAGTCCTAACTACAATAGTTAAGGTTAAAACAATTTATGATATAAGGAATCTAAGTTATCCGACACATCAATTGTTCAACCAAACTCTCAGTGAACTTCAAGCGAACTCCGGACGATCTTCCGGTGAGCTTTCGGCGAACTTCCAACAAACTTTTGACGAGCTTTTGGTGAACTCCTAGTGAACTTCTAGCAAGCTTTCACTACATCGTCTGATCCTTCGGTGTATCCCCCGATTCATCCGGCCCGATCCCCGATCATTGACTCTAGCCCACCATTCGATTCTTTTTTAATCGTTTTGCCTTTCTCACGATGGTAGTTAGTCTCGCATCACATATCCTAAGATATAGATTAGATCATTAATTCACCAATTGATTTTATCATTAAAATCCAAGATTCAGCAACCAAGCGGTGGTACCGCTAGAGTCCAGTCTCCAAGGCTCTATCAAGCAGTGATACCGTCGAGACTAGGCGATGGTACGACCTAGTGTCAGTCTATAGGCGGTGGAACCGCCCAATATTGGCGGTGGTACTGTTAGTACCCCAGAAATCCGATATGGGATATTTTTTGGCTCCATTTTTGAAGTCATTGAGGCCTATAAATACCACTCTCTTTCCTGCATGAAAGAGCACGAAAGTGTGAACAAAAATCTTAAGATTTTGTGTTGTATAAGTGTTGAAAAAATGCTAAGTGTCCTTCTCCTCCTTTAGCTTTGTGATCATTCTAAGAGGGGTGTGAGGCTTATAAAGGTTCTCTTAAACTTGTGAAAATAAGAAAGAGTTGTAAGAGGGTGGTAGTTGGTTCTCGTCCATTGAAGGAAGATCGTTAGTAAACACTGATAACCTCAACGGAGGAGGAATCGGGAGTAGATGTTGTTAGGATCGAGAGCACTAAGAGGGGGGGGGGTGAATTAGTGCAGCGGAAATCTTTCAGCGATTAAAAACGAAAGCTGCGTTCGTTCGATAAAGACTATTTTGATGCAAAAGCCGATTCTAAGAACACTTATGATTAAGTGCAGTTTACGTCCAAACACAGTTTGCGTCAAAGCGCAGTCTACGCAGTTTGCGTCTAAATGCAGTTTGCGTCTAAAAGCAGATTGCGTCTAAGCGCAGTTTGCGTCTAAACGCAGTTTGCATCTAAACACAGTTTTACGTCTAAACTCAGTTTACGTCTAAAATGCAGTTTTACGTCTAAACGCAGTTTACGTCTAAAACGCAGTTTTACGTCTAAACGCAGTTTGCGTCTAAAACGCAGTTTTACGTCTAAACGCAGTTTGCGTCTAAAACGCAGTTTTACGTCTAAACGCAGTTTGCGTCTAAAACGCAGTTTTACGTCTAAACGCAGTTTGCGTCTAAAACGCAGTTTTACGTCTAAACGCAGTTTGCGTCTAAAACGCAGTTTTACGTCTAAACGCAGTTTGCGTCTAAAACGCAGTTTTACGTCTAAACGCAGTTTGCGTCTAAAACGCAGTTTTACGTCTAAACGCAGTTTGCGTCTAAAACGCAGTTTTACGTCTAAACGCAGTTTGCGTCTAAAACGCAGTTTTACGTCTAAACGCAGTTTACGTCTAAAACATAGTTTTACGTCTAAACGCAGTTTACGTCTAAAACATAGTTTTACGTCTAAACGCAGTTTACGTCTAAAACATAGTTTTACGTCTAAACGCAGTTTACGTCTAAAACATAGTTTTACGTCTAAACGCAGTTTGCATCTAAACACAGTTTTACGTCTAAACGTAGTTTTACGT